>JAJSRW010000075.1:80000-100536 GCA_022414725.1 Microglena sp. YARC
GTGCATGTGTATGTGTGTATGTATGTGTGTGTGTGTTTGTGTAAGTGTTTATGTAGGCGCGTGTGTGTGCATGTGTATGTGTGTGTGTCCGTGTGTATGTAGGTGTGTGTATGTGTGTGCGTGTGTGTGTGCGTGTTTATGTAGGCGCGTGTGTGTGCATGTGTATGTGTGTGTTTGTCCGTGTGTATGTAGGTGTGTGTATGTGCGTGCGTGTGTGTATGCGTGTTTATGTAGGCGCGTGTGTGTGCATGTGTATGTGTGTTTGTCCGTGTGTATGTAGGTGTGTGTGTATGTGCGTGCGTGTGTGTATGCGTGTATGTGTAGGCGCGTGTGCGTGCATGTGTATGTGTGTGCGTGTGTATGTACGTTTGTGTATGTGTGCGTGTGTGAATGCGTGTTTATGTATGCGCGTGTGTGCATGTGTATGTGTGTGTGTGCGTGTGTATGTAATTGTGTGTGTGTGTGCATAGCTCCACCTTTGGAAATGCATGTACGTGTGTGTGCGTGTGTGTGTACATGTGCGTGTGTTTGAGTGTGTGTGTGTGTGTGAGTGCATGGCCGCACCTTCAGCAATGCAGGTATGTTTGTGTGTGTAGGCGTGCGTAAGATTGTGTGCGAGTGTGTGCATGGCCACACCTTAGGCAATGTATGTGTGTATATGTGTGGTAAGTGTTTGTGCGAGTTTGTGCATGGCTGCACCTTCAGCAATGCATGCGTGTGTGTGTGTGTGTGTGTGTGCAAATGTGCAAATGTGTGCGTGGCCGCACCTTCGGCAATGTCTTTGTGTATGTTTGTGTGTGTGTGGGAGTTTGTGCATGGCAGCATCTTCAGCAATGTATGTGTGTGTGTGTGTGTGCGTGCGTGTGTGCGAGTATGTTTGCGTGGCCGCACCTTTGGCAATGTATGTGTGTGTGTGTGCATGGCTGCACCTTCAGCAATGTATGTGTGTGTGTGCGTGTGTGCAAGTATGTGCATGGCTACACATGCTTACATTTGTACGACATACGCTCGACCTAAATTCAAATCCATGTCAATATCCAAATTCGAATTAAAATTCAATGCAGGCCAGGAGGTTGTATTGGGGTTCTCCAAGTTATCTTCATAACTGTAAAACGTGATAATATCAAAAAGAAAAAATATTCAAATTAATATTCAAAACCAAGTCTGATGCAGGCGGTGATTGAGTGCGTAAATTATAATTAAAATACATACTCAAATTCAAATATAAATACAAACCCATTCAAATTCTAATTCAAATCGAATGCAGGCCAGGAGGGTGGTGTTGGAGTGCGAATGCTGGTGCCTCTGGTTGGCATGTTAAACCATGGAGGGGACGAATCAGCTTCAAATTAAAAACAAATCCATGTTAAATTCAAATTCGAATTCAATTAAATACAAATCCGTATTAGATTCAAATTCGAATTCAAATCCAATGCAGGCAAAGAGGGTGGTGTTGGAGTGTGTACGCTGGTTCCTCTGGTTGAAATGATCGACCATGGAGGGGACGAATCAGCTTCAAATTATAAATTATATACAAATCCATGTCAAAATTAAAATTCGAATTAAAATTCAATCCAGGCAATGAGGGTGATTTGGAGTGAGTATGCTAGTCCCTCTGGTTGACATGTCCAACCATGGAGGGGACGTAGCAACTTGAAATTACAACTTAAATTAAAGTTTAAATCAATATCCATATTTGAATGAAAATTCATAAACAAATTCAAATTCAAATTCAAATCCAATGCGGGCAGGGAGGGTGGCATTGGCGTAGATATGTTCAACCATGAATTCAATCCAAACCCATTCAAATTCAAATAAAAAAACAAATAAAACTCAGAACCAAATCCAATGCAGGCATAGAGGGTGGTGTTGGAGTATGTATGCTAAACCATCTCAATCCAAACCCATTAAAAGTAAAATTCAAATCCATATAAAAAATGAAATCCCATGCAGGCATAGAAGGTGGTGTTGGAGTGTGTATGCTGATGCCTCTGGTTGAATGACCAACCATGAAGTCAATCCAAGCCTATTCAAATCCAGACTTGGTACCAAATCCTAATTTAAGACCAAATTAAAATTAAAATTAAAATTGAATGCAGGCAAGGAGGGTGGTGTTGGAGTGTGTATGCTGGTGCCTCTGGTTGATATGTTCAACCATGGGGGTGACGAAACAGCTTCAAATTAAAACTAAAAAAAAAAAATCCATGTTCAAATGCAAATTCAAATCAAATGCAGGCAAGGAGGGTGGTGTTGGAGTGCGTATGCTTGTGCCTCTGGTTGAATGTCCAACCATGAAGTCAATCCAAACCCATTCAAATCCAGACTTCAAACCAAATCAAAATTGAAAACCAAATAAAAATAAAAATTAAAATTAAAATTGAATGCAGGCAAGGAGGGTGGTGTTGGAGTGCGTATGCTTGTGCCTCTGGTTGACATGTTCAACCATGGAGGGGACGAAACAGCGGGTCTGCTTGCTGATCCCCATCTCACAACCGATTCGGTTAGGTGGGATGTGGTGGCTCCTGAGTCAGACGCCGAGCGCGGTACAGCTGGCAACTGGGAGATGGTGGTGACAGCGACACAAGAAGTGCCTGCTGGATGTGCCCTGCTGCTGTCCTATGGTGAACGCAGTGGTGATGACTTTTTCCTCCATTATGGTGAGTAGTGTCTTTATAAGTAATACGTTTATTTTTATATTTATATATATATATATATACAGCTGGCAACTGGGAGATGGTGGTGACAGCGACACAAGAAGTGCCTGCTGGATGTGCCCTGCTGCTGTCCTATGGTGAACGCAGTGGTGATGACTTTTTCCTCCATTATGGTGAGTAGTGTCTTTATAAGTAATACGTTTATTTTCATATTTATATGTATATATATACAGCTGGCAACTGGGAGATGGTGGTGACAGCGACACAAGAAGTGCCAGCTGGATTTGCCTTGCTGCTGTCGTATGGTGAACGCAGTGGTGATGACGTTTTCCTCCATTACGGTGAGTAGAGCGTAGTTTATGCAATGACTTATTCCACCACCACAGCCCCACACCACCACCACCACAAGTTATCTACCATCCGGAGTCAGACGCAGAGCGTGGCACAGCTGGAAATTGGGAAAGGGTGGTGCCAGCTGGATTCGCCCTGCTGCTGTCGTATGGTGAACGCAGTGCTGATGACTTCTTCCTCCATTATGGTGGGTAATACAAATAAAAATAAAACATAAAAGCGCGTACATATGAGTGTGCCCTGCTGCTGTCCTATGGTGAACGCAGTGGGGATGACTTCTTTCTCCATTATGGTGGGTAAATAATAAATATACACACAAAGATACCTCGTATTAGCGCATATATATCTGTATGCCTTGCTGCTGTCCTATGGTGAACGCAGTGGTGATGACTTCTTCCTCCATTACGGTGGGTAATAAAAAAGAAAATCATATAACCCTGTATAACCATATATGAACTATATATATTATATGTGCCAGCTGGATGTGCCCTGCTGCTGTCCTTTGGTGAACGCAGTGGTGACGACTTCTTCCTCCTTTACGGTGAGTAGTGTTTTTATGTATACATGTTTTATGAGGAGAGGCGGGAGTACACAAAATAAAATTGGGGGGACACCCATCCCTAAAACACCTGAGGAGGGCCGCCGCCGCCCCCCCCCCCCCACCCTTCTAACTAACTAAGGTGCTCAGAATGACCTGGAAAATATGTCACAATATCGCCATGATACATGCCATTACAGCCCCATTATCAGAAAATATATATCTGGAGAAGGAAACATTTGGAGGCCTTGACACCTCCTGGGAGAGGGGGGCATTTTTTACTAGGTTATATGAACCAGGGTACTGCATTTTTTCAAATTGGCCAGCGCTTAAGGCACACAAACGTCAAATTGGTCAGCGTTTTGTAGTGCAAAAAGCGCGCGCACCACGCCCACAGGGGGTTGAAAAAACTGCACGAAACGCGCAGTGGGGCTCAAAAAGCGTGCACAAAATCGCGCTGCCGCGCGCGCTTTGTAGTACCCTGTTCTGAATCCTTCGTGGTGCTAGTCTCTGCTAGGTTAGGGGTCTCCCACCAGGGTTGTTCAGGACGCCTAAATGCACCTTATATTTTTTAGGAGTGGCAACGCCATGCGAACTGAATCATCAGTGTAGCTGGATTGTGTCTTTGTGCGCGCTTTGTAGTACCCTGCTTGATTTGCTTTTTGTCATGTGAACCATTGGCCTGGCACTACAAGGAGGCCGGTCCAGGGTACTTACATCGACCACATTGGCCAGCACACTTGAAAAAACAAAAACTGCGCTTTGCAGTGCAAAAAGCGCAAAATATGCTTGCTGCGCCCACAGGGGGTTGCAAAAAACTGCGCGAAACGTGCAGTGGGGCTCAAAAAGGCAGCGCGCCAAGGGGATGCCGGGGGGACGGGGGAAGAAAACAAACAAAATTGCAGGATTTGTCCTGGCCCAAAACCTCATTAGGATGGGTGAGCTGTCTGCTAATCTCGAGGATGCCTTCCAGATCAGGGTACATCTACAGGGTGCCACGCTGTCTTTTTGAGCCCCTCTGCGCATTTGGCGCAGTTTTTCAACCCCCTGTGGGCGCAGCGCGCAGTTTTGCTCTTTTTGCACTAAAAAGCGCTGACCAATTTGACGTTTGTGCGCTTGAAGCGCTGACCAATTTGGCAAGAAGTAGTACCCTGCTCTAGATCAGCCAAGAGCTCACCCATATTAAGGAGGTTTAACTGGCATTACAAGGAGCTCCTTAGCAGTACGGAAAAAAGCTAATCAAAAACAAACAACAACAAACAAATCAAAACATAATAGCAGGATTTGTCTCAGCCCTAAACCTTCATGTGGATGGGTGAGCTCTTCGCTGACCTAGAGGACGCCCTGGGCCGGACTGGCACTACAAGGAGACTGACGGCAGTACTGCTGGAAGATGAGGCCAAGCCAATTCACCGATTGGCCAATTAGCACTACAAGGAGATCCGTAACGAGACAGGGAAAAAACAAACCAAATCCAACCAACAACAAAACAAAACATAATTGCAGGATTTGTCTCAGCCCTAAACCCTCATGTGGGTGGGTGAGCTCTTCGCTGACCTGGAGGACGCTGGCACTAAATCAAAGAAAAAGAAAAAAGAAAAAAAGGAATTGCGGGTCTTGTCTCAGCCCTAAACTTTTATGTGGGTGGGTGAGCTCTTCGCTGACCTGGAGGACGCCCTGGACTAGCACCACAAGGAGATCGGTAGCAAGACAGTGAAAAAATTAAGAAGAAAATCAGTTTTTCCCAGCCCTAAACCCTCATGAGGATGGGTGTGCTCTTTGCTGACCCGGAGGATGCCCTGGATTTGCACTAGGAGCAGCAGTAGGAGGACGGGAAAAAAACGTACCAAAACAAGATCAACATCAACAACAACTACAGCAACAACTTTACTAACAACTTAACTAACACACACACAAAATGCAGGATTCGTCCCAGCCTAAAACCCTCATGAGGATGGGCCAGCTCTTTGCTGATCTGGAGGATGCCCTTAATTGGCACTACAAGGAGATCGGTGGCAGTACTATGCCGAAAGACGAGGCCAAGCCGATTTGCCAATTAGCACTGCAAGGAGATAGGTAGCAAGACGGAAAACGAAACAATTAAAACAATTGCAAGATTTCTCCCGGACCTAAACCCTCTTTGAAAAAACGAACCAGAACAACACTCACACACACACACACACACAAAAACGCAGGATCCGTCCCAGCCCTAAACCCTCTTGGGGATGTGGAGCTCTTCACCGATCTGGAGGATGCCCGGGATTGGCACTACAAGGAAATCGGTAGCAGTACTATGCTGGAAGACTAGGCCAAGCCGTTTCACCGATTGGCCGATTGGCACTACAGGGAGATCCATAGCAAGACAGGAGAAAAACAAAACAAAACAAACCAACCAACAACAAAACGAAACAAAATCGCAGGATTTGTCCCGGCACTAAACCCTCATTGGGAGGGGCGAGCCCTTGGCTGATCTGGAGGATGCCCTGGATTGGCACTAGGAGCATTGGTAGGAGAACGTGAAAAAATACGAACCACCACCACAACCACCACAACAACAGCAACAACAGCAACAACAGCAGCAACAACAACAACAACAACAACACACACACACACACAAAAACCCAGGATTCGTCCCAGCCCTAAACCCCCATGAGGATGTGGAGCTCTAGGCTCTAGGAGCATTGATAGGAGGACGGAAAAAAATGAACCAAAACAACAACAAAAATAAGTTTGATGCAGCGTCGCCTGCGACGCTAAAAATTGGCGGAGAGTGACCGCGAGGGAGCGACAGGTGGCAACGGAAGCGAGTTTGGAGACTGTCGGCTGACGTGTCAGGCTTCATAGCGGTCAGACGGATGGTTGGACGGACAAATGGGTAAACATGGGGGCTCCCGCCCCCCAGATGGCGGGGCTCCGCCAAAAACAACGTCAACAACAACAACAACAACAACAACAACAGCAACAACACACACACACACACACACAAAAACGCAGGATTTGTCCCAGCCCTAAACCCCCATGAGGATGTGGAGCTGTTTGCTGACCTGGAGGATGCCCTGGACTGGCACTACAAGGAGTTCGGTAGCAGTACTATGTCGGAAGCCAAGGCCAAGCCGATTTACGAACGAGCGCTGGAGGCCGGAATGAGAGAAAAACGAAGGGCTACTCAAGTTGGACCTAATGGGGATTCAAATTCAAAAAGCGCTGTGCCACCCCCTGTAGCTCAACAGGTGAGGCAATAGATAAATTTTGGGATTCAAATTCAAATTCAAATTCATATTCAAAAAGCGCTGTGCCACCCCCTGTAGCTCAACAGGTGAGGCAATGAATAAATATTCGGATTCAAATTCGGATTCAAATTCAAACAGCGCTGTGCCACCACCTTTGGCTCAACAGGTAAGGCAATAAATACAAATTCGGATTCAAATTCGGATTCAAATTCATAAGGCGCTGTGCCACCCCCTTTGGGTCATCAGGTGAGACAATAAATAAATATTCAGATTAAAATTCGGATTCAAATTCATATTCAAAAAGCGCAGCGCTGTCCCCTTCAGCTCAACAATTGAGGCAATAAATACATTTTGTAATTCACATTTGGATTCAGATTTAAAAAGCGCCCCCTCAACAGGTGAGGCAATAAATAAATATTCGGATTCAAATTCGGATTCAAATTCAAAATGCGCCCCACTCTTGGAGGCATCAGTGGTACCTGGTAGTGGTACTGATGACACACACACACACACTCACTCTCACACACACACACTCACACCATCCCATCACACACACATCCCAACCGCCCCACCCCTAGGTGAATTCCATCAAGTCCATGGCTGGGTGCAAAGTCGACATGGCCTTCTAGGCTGCTTTCAGAATCTCACGCACACACACTCACACCATCCCATCACACACACATCCCAACCGCCCCACCGCCCCACCCCTAGGTGAATTCCATCAAGTCCATGGGTGGGTGCTAAGGCGACATCGCCCTCTAGGCTGCTTTCACACTCTCACGCACACACACTCACACCATCCCATCACACACACATCCCAACCGCCCCACCGCCCCACCCCTAGGTGAATTCCATCAAGTCCATGGCTGAGTGCTAAGTCGACATCGACCTCTAGGCTGCTTTCAGAATCTCACGCACACACACTCACACCATCCCATCACACACACATCCCAACCGCCCCACCGCCCCACCCCTAGGTGAATTCCATCTAGTCCATGGGTGGGTGCAAAGGCGACATCGCCCTCTAGGCTGCTTTCACACTCTCACGCACACACTCACACCATCCCATCACACACACATCCCAACCGCCCCACCCCTAGGTGAATTCCATCAAGTCCATAGCAGGAGTCAAAGTCGATATTCCCCTTATGGACGCCTTCATGGAGGCCTCAGTGGTACATGCTGGTGGCACTGATGATGACACACACTCACACTATCACACACATCCACACACACACACTTCCACACACACAGCCCTCCCCACCCCTCACAACCTCTCTCTCTCACACACACACACCCCTCCCCACCCCTCACAACCTCTCTCTCTCACACACACACACACCCCTCCCCACCCCTCACAACCTCTCTCTCACACACACACACACACCCCTCCCCACCCCTCACAACCTCTCTCTCTCACACACACACACACCCCTCCCACCCCTCACAACCTCTCTCTCTCACACACACACACCCCTCCCCACCCCTCACGACCTCTCTCTCTCTCACACACACACACCCCTCCCCACCCCTCACAACCTCTCTCTCTCTCTCACACACACACACCCCTCCCCACCCCTCACAACCTCTCTCTCTCACACACACACACACCCCTCCCCACCCCTCACAACCTCTCTCTCTCACACACACACACACACACACACACACACACCTCACAACCTCTCTCTCACACACACACACACACACACACCCCTCCCCACCCCTCACAACCTCTCTCTCTCACACACACACACACACACACACACTGCAAGGTTAATTCTATCAAGTCTATGCCTGGGTGCAAAGTTGACATCACCCTCATGGCCGCTTTCATGGAAGCATCAGTGGTACCTGGCGGTGGTGATACAGCTAACACACACTTACACCACCACACCCTCACACACACTTCCCCCCCCCCCCACCACCACCACCACCACCACCACCACCACACACACACACACACACCCCTCACAACCTCTCTCACACACACACACCAACTCCCCCATCCCCCACTCCCCCAAGGTGAATTCCATCAAGTCCATGGCTGGGGGCAAAGTCGACATCGCCCTTATGGCCGCCTTCATGGAGGCCTCAGTGGTACCTGCTGGTGCTGACGATGCCGGTACCGACTCGCCAGCGGAGGTCAAAGGTCGCATGGCGGAAGTGAACGAGTCGCAGCGCATGGCGGAGATAGCTGTCGCGCGGCGCTGTTGGCAGCTGCTGGGTGGCATGCCCACCCCGCTGACGGTGGATGCGGCTGCTCTGTGGGGAGATGCGGCGACAGTCGGCAACTTCGACGCGGCTCCCAACCTGTCGCTGATGTTGCAGCACTACCACACGGTGTGTGCCCTGAGTTTGTGTGTATGGGTGGGTGGGTGGTTGGGTGTGGAGGGGTGAGTGGGGGTGTGTGGAGGAGGGGGGGGGGAGGGGGTGATGCGGCGACAGTCGGCAACTTCGACGCGGCTCCCAACCTGTCGCTGATGTTGCAGCACTACCATACGGTGCGTGCCCAGAGTGTGGGTGGGTGTGGGTGGGTGGGTGTGGAGGGGTGGGTGTGGGTGTGGGTGTGGGGGGGGGAGCGATGCGGCGACAGTCGGAAACTTAGATGCGGCTCCACTACCACTACCACTACCACACGGTGTGTATTCAGAGTGTGGGTGGGTGGATGCCTTGTGGGGTGATGTGGCTACAGTGGGCAACTTCGACAAGGCCCCCAAGCTGTCGCTGATGTTGCAGCACTACCACACGGTGTGTATTCAGAGTGTGGGTGGGTGGATGCCTTGTGGGGTGATGTGGCTACAGTGGGCAACTTCGACAAGGCCCCCAAGCTGTCGCTGATGTTGCAGCACTACCACACGGTGTGTATTCAGAGTGTGGGTGGGTGGATGCCTTGTGGGGTGATGTGGCTACAGTGGGCAACTTCGACAACGCCCCCAAGCTGTCGCTGATGTTGTAGCTCTACCACACGGTGGGTGCCCTGAGTGTGGGGGGGTGAGGCGGTTGGATGGGTGTGTGATGGTGGTGGTGGTGGTGGGTGGGTGGTGGTGGTGGTGGTGGGTGGGTGGGGGGTGGGTGGGTGGGTGGGTGGGTGGGTGGGTGGTGGGTGGGTGGGTGTGGGGGGGCTACAGTGGAAACTTTGACGCGGCTCCCAACCTATCGCTGATGTTGCAGCACTACCACACGGTGTGTGCCCTGAGTGTGGGGGGGTGAGGCGGTTGGATGGGTGTGTGATGGTGGTGGTGTGGTGGTGGTGGGTGGGGTGGGGGGCTATAGTGGAATCTTTGACGCGGCTCCCAACCTATCGCTGATGTTGCAGCACTACCACACGGTGGGTGCCCAGAGTGAGGGTGGGTGGGTGGAGGGGGATGGGTGGGGGTGGAGGGGGGGGATGGGTGGGTGGGGTGGGTGGGGGGGGGAGGGATGAGGCAACAGTGGGCAACTTCGACGCGGCTCCCAACCTGTCGCTGATGTTGCAGCACTACCACACGGTGGGTGCCAGAGTGTGGGTGGGGGGGAGGGGGGGGGGGGAAGCGGCTACTGTGGGCTAGCTTAGTAGTTTCTAAAAAACATTATATTTATTATATTTATATTTACAAATTGGGGACCACAAAAAAAGAGCAAAATGATTTCCTCCACACATACAAGGAACCAAATAGAGCACATGGGCAAATGAATACATCGGTTAATGAATCAAATAAATTGTCATGTATGAATGTGCGCAGGAGATTGACGAATGCAGGTGCAAAGACAAAAGTCAAATGCTTTCCCCTACCC
This sequence comes from Microglena sp. YARC, assembly GCA_022414725.1. NCBI lineage: Eukaryota > Viridiplantae > Chlorophyta > Chlorophyceae > Chlamydomonadales > Chlamydomonadaceae > Microglena > Microglena sp. YARC. The sequence goes on from JAJSRW010000075.1 coordinate 90,548, forward strand.
ATACAAGGGACCGAATAATACTCCTGAACAAATGGAAACATCGGTTACTGCAGCACATAAAATTGCCATGTATGAATGTGCGCAGGAGATAAACGAATGCGGTTGCAGCCAAAAAAGGGGAATGCTTTCCCCTACCCATACAAGGGACCGAATAATACTCCTGAACAAATGGAAACATTGGTTACTGCAGCACATAAAATTGCCATGTATGAATGTGCGCAGGAGATAAACGAATGCGGTTGCAGCCAAAAAAGGGGAATGCTTTCCCCTACCCATACAAGGGACCGAATAATACTCCTGAACAAATGGAAACATCAGTTACTGCAGCACATAAAATTGCCATGTATGAATGTGCGCAGGAGATAAACGAATGCGGTTGCAGCCAAAAAAGGGGAATGCTTTCCCCTACCCATACAAGGGACCGAATAATACTCCTGAACAAATGGAAACATCGGTTACTACAAGCACATAAAATTGCCATGTATGAATGTGCGCAGGAGATAAAACGAATGCGGTTGCAGCCCAAAAAAGGGGAATGCTTTCCCCTACCCATACAAGGGACCGAATAATACTCCTGAACAAATGGAAACATCAGTTACTGCAGCACATAAAATTGCCATGTATGAATGTGCGCAGGAGATAAACGAATGCGGTTGCAGCCAAAAAGGGGAATGCTTTCCCCTACCCATACAAGGGACCGAATAATACTCCTGAACAAATGGAAACATCGGTTACTGCAGCACATAAAATTGCCATGTATGAATGTGCGCAGGAGATAAACGAATGCGGTTGCAGCCCAAAAAAGGGGAATGCTTTCCCCTACCCATACAAGGGACCGAATAATACTCCTGAACAAATGGAAACATCGGTTACTGCAGCACATAAAAATTGCCATGTATGAATGTGCGCAGGAGATAAACGAATGCGGTTGCAGCCAAAAAAGGGGAATGCTTTCCCCTACCCATACAAGGGACCGAATAATACTCCTGAACAAATGGAAACATCGGTTACTGCAGCACATAAAATTGCCATGTATGAATGTGCGCAGGAGATAAACGAATGCGGTTGCAGCCAAAAAAGGGGAATGCTTTCCCCTACCCATACAAGGGACCGAATAATACTCCTGAACAAATGGAAACATCGGTTACTGCAGCACATAAAATTGCCATGTATGAATGTGCGCAGGAGAAAACGAATGCGGTTGCAGCCAAAAAAGGGGAATGCTTTCCCCTACCCATACAAGGGACCGAATAATACTCCTGAACAAATGGAAACATCGGTTACTGCAAGCACATAAAATTGCCATGTATGAATGTGCGCAGGAGATAAACGAATGCGGTTGCAGCCAAAAAAGGGGAATGCTTTCCCTACCCATACAAGGGACCGAATAATACTCCTGAACAAATGGAAACATCGGTTACTGCAGCACATAAAATTGCCATGTATGAATGTGCGCAGGAGATAAACGAATGCGGTTGCAGCCAAAAAAGGGGAATGCTTTCCCCTACCCATACAAGGGACCGAATAATACTCCTGAACAAATGGAAACATCGGTTACTGCAGCACATAAAATTGCCATGTATGAATGTGCGCAGGAGATAAACGAATGCGGTTGCAGCCAAAAAAGGGGAATGCTTTCCCCTACCCATACAAGGGACCGAATAATACTCCTGAACAAATGGAAACATCGGTTACTGCAGCACATAAAAATTGCCATGTATGAATGTGCGCAGGAGATCGAAATGCCAGCCAAAAAAAGGGGAATGCTTTCCCCTACCCATACAAGGGACCGAATAATACTCCTGAACAAATGGAAACATCGGTTACTGCAGCACATAAAATTGCCATGTATGAATGTGCGCAGGAGATAAACGAATGCGGTTGCAGCCAAAAAAGGGAATGCTTTCCCCTACCCATACAAGGGACCGAATAATACTCCTGAACAAATGGAAACATCGGTTACTGCAGCACATAAAATTGCCATGTATGAATGTGCGCAGGAGATACGAATGCGGTTGCAGCCAAAAAAGGGGAATGCTTTCCCCTACCCATACAAGGGACCGAATAATACTCCTGAACAAATGGAAACATCGGTTACTGCAGCACATAAAATTGCCATGTATGAATGTGCGCAGGAGATTGACGAATGCGGTTGCAGCCAAAAAAGGGGAATGCTTTCCCCTACCCATACAAGGGACCGAATAATACTCCTGAACAAATGGAAACATCGTTACTGCAGCACATAAAAATTGCCATGTATGAATGTGCGCAGGAGATAAAACGAATGCGGTTGCAGCCAAAAAGGGGAATGCTTTCCCCTACCCATACAAGGGACCGAATAATACTCCTGAACAAATGGAAACATCGGTTACTGCAGCACATAAAATTGCCATGTATGAATGTGCGCAGGAGATAAACGAATGCGGTTGCAGCCAAAAAAGGGGAATGCTTTCCCCCTACCCATACAAGGGACCGAATAATACTCCTGAACAAATGGAAACATCGGTTACTGCAGCACATAAAATTGCCATGTATGAATGTGCGCAGGAGATAAACGAATGCGGTTGCAGCCAAAAAAGGGGAATGCTTTCCCCTACCCATACAAGGGACCGAATAATACTCCTGAACAAATGGAAACATCGGTTACTGCAGCACATAAAATTGCCATGTATGAATGTGCGCAGGAGATAAACGAATGCGGTTGCAGCCAAAAAAAGGGGAATGCTTTCCCTACCCATACAAGGGACCGAATAATACTCCTGAACAAATGGAAACATCGGTTACTGCAGCACATAAAATTGCCATGTATGAATGTGCGCAGGAGATAAACGAATGCGGTTGCAGCCAAAAAAAGGGGAATGCTTTCCCCTACCCATACAAGGGACCGAATAATACTCCTGAACAAATGGAAACATCGGTTACTGCAGCACATAAAATTGCCATGTATGAATGTGCGCAGGAGATAAACGAATGCGGTTGCAGCCAAAAAAGGGGAATGCTTTCCCCTACCCATACAAGGGACCGAATAATACTCCTGAACAAATGGAAACATCGGTTACTGCAGCACATAAAATTGCCATGTATGAATGTGCGCAGGAGATAAACGAATGCGGTTGCAGCCAAAAAAGGGGAATGCTTTCCCCTACCCATACAAGGGACCGAATAATACTCCTGAACAAATGGAAACATCGGTTACTGCAGCACATAAAATTGCCATGTATGAATGTGCGCAGGAGATAAACGAATGCGGTTGCAGCCAAAAAAGGGGAATGCTTTCCCCTACCCATACAAGGGACCGAATAATACTCCTGAACAAATGGAAACATCGGTTACTGCAGCACATAAAATTGCCATGTATGAATGTGCGCAGGAGATAAACGAATGCGGTTGCAGCCAAAAAAGGGGAATGCTTTCCCCTACCCATACAAGGGACCGAATAATACTCCTGAACAAAATGGAAACATCGGTTACTTGCAGCACATAAAATTGCCATGTATGAATGTGCGCAGGAGATAAACGAATGCGGTTGCAGCCAAAAAAGGGGAATGCTTTCCCCTACCCATACAAGGGACCGAATAATACTCCTGAACAAATGGAAACATCGGTTACTGCAGCACATAAAATTGCCATGTATGAATGTGCGCAGGAGATAAACGAATGCGGTTGCAGCCAAAAAAAGGGGAATGCTTTCCCCTACCCATACAAGGGACCGAATAATACTCCTGAACAAATGGAAACATCGGTTACTGCAGCACATAAAATTGCCATGTATGAATGTGCGCAGGAGATAAACGAATGCGGTTGCAGCCAAAAAAGGGGAATGCTTTCCCCTACCCATACAAGGGACCGAATAATACTCCTGAACAAATGGAAACATCGGTTACTGCAGCACATAAAATTGCCATGTATGAATGTGCGCAGGAGATTGACGAATGCGGTTGCAGCCAAAAAAGGGGAATGCTTTCCCCTACCCATACAAGGGACCGAATAATACTCCTGAACAAATGGAAACATCGGTTACTGCAGCACATAAAATTGCCATGTATGAATGTGCGCAGGAGATAAACGAATGCGGTTGCAGCCAAAAAAAGGGGAATGCTTTCCCCTACCCATACAAGGGACCGAATAATACTCCTGAACAAATGGAAACATCGGTTTACTGCAGCACATAAAATTGCCATGTATGAATGTGCGCAGGAGATAAACGAATGCGGTTGCAGCCAAAAAAGGGGAATGCTTTCCCCTACCCATACAAGGGACCGAATAATACTCCTGAACAAATGGAAACATCGGTTACTGCAGCACATAAAATTGCCATGTATGAATGTGCGCAGGAGATAAACGAATGCGGTTGCAGCCAAAAAAAGGGGAATGCTTTCCCCTACCCATACAAGGGACCGAATAATACTCCTGAACAAATGGAAACATCGGTTACTGCAGCACATAAAATTGCCATGTATGAATGTGCGCAGGAGATAAAACGAATGCGGTTGCAGCCAAAAAAGGGGAATGCTTTCCCCTACCCATACAAGGGACCGAATAATACTCCTGAACAAATGGAAACATCGGTTACTGCAGCACATAAAATTGCCATGTATGAATGTGCGCAGGAGATAAACGAATGCGGTTGCAGCCAAAAAAGGGGAATGCTTTCCCCTACCCATACAAGGGACCGAATAATACTCCTGAACAAATGGAAACATCGGTTACTGCAGCACATAAAATTGCCATGTATGAATGTGCGCAGGAGATAAACGAATGCGGTTGCAGCCAAAAAAGGGGAATGCTTTCCCCTACCCATACAAGGGACCGAATAATACTCCTGAACAAATGGAAACATCGGTTACTGCAGCACATAAAATTGCCATGTATGAATGTGCGCAGGAGATAAACGAATGCGGTTGCAGCCAAAAAAGGGGAATGCTTTCCCCTACCCATACAAGGGACCGAATAATACTCCTGAACAAATGGAAACATCGGTTACTGCAGCACATAAAATTGCCATGTATGAATGTGCGCAGGAGATAAACGAATGCGGTTGCAGCCAAAAAAGGGGAATGCTTTCCCCTACCCATACAAGGGACCGAATAATACTCCTGAACAAATGGAAACATCGGTTACTGCAGCACATAAAATTGCCATGTATGAATGTGCGCAGGAGATTGAACGAATGCGGTTGCAGCCAAAAAAGGGGAATGCTTTCCCCTACCCATACAAGGGACCGAATAATACTCCTGAACAAATGGAAACATCGGTTACTGCAGCACATAAAATTGCCATGTATGAATGTGCGCAGGAGATAAACGAATGCGGTTGCAGCCAAAAAAGGGGAATGCTTTCCCCTACCCATACAAGGGACCGAATAATACTCCTGAACAAATGGAAACATCGGTTTACTGCAGCACATAAAATTGCCATGTATGAATGTGCGCAGGAGATAAACGAATGCGGTTGCAGCCAAAAAAGGGGAATGCTTTTCCCCTACCCATACAAGGGACCGAATAATACTCCTGAACAAATGGAAACATCGGTTACTGCAGCACATAAAATTGCCATGTATGAATGTGCGCAGGAGATAAACGAATGCGGTTGCAGCCAAAAAAGGGGAAATGCTTTCCCCTACCCATACAAGGGACCGAATAATACTCCTGAACAAATGGAAACATCGGTTACTGCAGCACATAAAATTGCCATGTATGAATGTGCGCAGGAGATAAGAAGCGAATTGCGGTTGCAGCCAAAAAAGGGGAATGCTTTCCCCTACCCATACAAGGGACCGAATAATACTCCTGAACAAATGGAAACATCGGTTACTGCAGCACATAAAATTGCCATGTATGAATGTGCGCAGGAGATAAACGAATGCAGGTTGCAGGCCAAAAAAGGGGAATGCTTTCCCCTACCCATACAAGGGACCGAAATAATACTCCTGAACAAATGGAAACATCGGTTACTGCAGCACATAAAATTGCCATTGCTATGAATGTGCGCAGGAGATAAACGAATGCGGTTGCAGCCAAAAAAGGGGAATGCTTTCCCCTACCCATACAAGGGACCGAAATAATACTCCTGAACAAATGGAAACATCGGTTACTGCAGCACATAAAATTGCCATGTATGAATGTGCGCAGGAGATAAACGAATGCGGTTGCAGCCAAAAAAGGGGAATGCTTTCCCCTACCCATACAAGGGACCGAATAATACTCCTGAACAAATGGAAACATCGGTTACTGCAGCACATAAAATTGCCATGTATGAATGTGCGCAGGAGATTGACGAATGCGGTTGCAGCCAAAAAGGGGAATGCTTTCCCCTACCCATACAAGGGACCGAATAATACTCCTGAACAAATGGAAACATCGGTTACTGCAGCACATAAAATTGCCATGTATGAATGTGCGCAGGAGATAAACGAATGCGGTTGCAGCCAAAAAAGGGGAATGCTTTCCCCTACCCATACAAGGGACCGAATAATACTCCTGAACAAATGGAAACATCGGTTACTGCAGCACATAAAATTGCCATGTATGAATGTGGCGCAGGAGATACGAATGCGGTTGCAGCCAAAAAAAGGGGAATGCTTTCCCCTACCCATACAAGGGACCGAATAATACTCCTGAACAAATGGAAACATCGGTTACTGCAGCACATAAAATTGCCATGTATGAATGTGCGCAGGAGATAACGAATGCGGTTGCAGCCAAAAAAGGGGAATGCTTTCCCCTACCCATACAAGGGACCGAATAATACTCCTGAACAAATGGAAACATCGGTTACTGCAGCACATAAAAATTGCCATGTATGAATGTGCGCAGGAGATAAACGAATGCGGTTTGCAGCCAAAAAAGGGGAATGCTTTCCCCTACCCATACAAGGGACCGAATAATACTCCTGAACAAATGGAAACATCGGTTACTGCAGCACATAAAATTGCCATGTATGGAATGTGCGCAGGAGATAAACGAATGCGGTTGCAGCCAAAAAAGGGGAATGCTTTCCCCTACCCATACAAGGGACCGAATAATACTCCTGAACAAATGGAAACATCGGTTACTGCAGCACATAAATTGCCATGTATGAATGTGCGCAGGAGATTGACGAATGCGGTTGCAAGCCAAAAAAGGGAATGCTTTCCCCTACCCATACAAGGGACCGAATAATACTCCCTGAACAAAAATGGAAAACATCGGTTACTGCAGCACATAAAATTGCCATGTATGAATGTGCGCAGGAGAGAATGCGGTTGCAGCCAAAAAAGGGGAATGCTTTCCCCTACCCATACAAGGGACCGAATAATACTCCTGAACAAATGGAAACATCGGTTACTGCAGCACATAAAAATTGCCATGTATGAATGTGCGCAGGAGATAAACGAATGCGGTTGCAGCCAAAAAAGGGGAATGCTTTCCCTACCCATACAAGGGACCGAATAATACTCCCTGAACAAATGGAAACATCGTTACTGCAGCACATAAAATTGCCATGTATGAATGTGCGCAGGAGAAAACGAATGCGGTTGCAGCCAAAAAAAGGGAATGCTTTCCCCTACCCATACAAGGGACCGAATAATACTCCTGAACAAATGGAAACATCGGTTACTGCAGCACATAAAATTGCCATGTATGAATGTGCGCAGGAGATAAACGAATGCGGTTGCAGCCAAAAAAGGGGAATGCTTTCCCGCTACCCATACAAGGACCGAATAATACTCCTGAACAAAATGGAAACATCGGTTACTGCAGCACATAAAATTGCCATGTATGAATGTGCGCAGGAGATTGCGAATGCGGTTGAATGCAAGCCAAAAAAGGGGAATTGCTTCCCGCTACCCATAACAAGGGAAATAATACTCCTGAACAAAATGGAAAAACATCGGTTACTGCAAGCACAATAAAATTGCCATGTATGAATGTGCGCAGGAGATAACGAATGCGGTTGCAGCCAAAAAAGGGGAATGCTTTCCCACCTACCCATACAAGGGACCGAATAATACTCCTGAACAAATGGAAACATCGGTTGTACTGCAGCACATAAAATTGCCATGTATGAATGTGCGCCGAGGAGAATAAACGAATGCGGTTGCAAGGCCAAAAAGGGGAATGCTTTCCCCTACCCATACAAGGGACCGAATAATACTCCTGAACAAATGGAAACATCGGTTACTGCAGCACATAAAATTGCCATGTATGATGTGCGCAGGAGATAACGAATGCGGTTGCAGCCAAAAAAGGGGAATGCTTTCCCCTACCCATACAAGGGACCGAATAAAAGACAAGGGGACTTAAGGTCACAGTCAGAATTTGGCTAGATAAATGGGGGGAAATGCTAGCCCTTGTACCCCATACAAGGGAGTTGTTGAGGGACGTGGGGAGGGTTGTGTCGAATAATACTCCTTGAACAAATTGAAACATCGGTACTGGCAGAAAGGCACAAAATTGCCATGTATGAATGTGCGCAGGAGAACAGAATAATACGAATGCGTTGCAGCCAAAAGGGGAATGCTTTTCCCCTACCCATACAAGGATATTGACCAATACCTCCTGATGTTGAGTTACACAATGGAAACATCGATAGTAATGTACTTAACTGCAGCAGAGAACGCACAATAACAGAATTGGCTCCCATTTTATGAATGTAACGCGTGTCATGGTCGGAGTAAAACGAAAATCCCGGTGCAGCGCTACAAACAAGGGGAATGCTAACCGCTCTAGCCTCCCAATGGTCGAGCTGCAGTACAAAACCGGAAATATACCACGTTGCAAAACTTGAGAGATCAACATTAGGTGCTCTATCAGGCCTAAACAATTAAGAGAGTTGCCATGTATGACACGGTGTGCTCAGAGAGATAAACGAGAGTGCAGGGGATTGCAGTTTAGACAGCCAAAAAAGAAGGAGTGGCATTGCTGTCCCCTAGTGACAAAGGTGTGGACGAAATAATACTGCTCGAAGTCTTAACAATCGGCTCCAGCATCTGAACGCGTGCCGGGCACAGAGAATAAACAGCGGGAACTGCTTTTCCTACATATCTGACAAGGCGGGTCTCCCCGGGTTATCTGCACTACCAAAGTCCTATTACGAGATCGCTTAGATGCTTGCACCTGATACCCGTCGACTTCTATCAAATGTGGTGACCTAATCCTCCATGCATCCTACTCTGTGTCAGCACCAATAAAAATGCTGCCATGTATGTTGGTCACGGCAGGAGTAAACGAATGCGACTGCGCGCGCGAGCCCACAAAGGGGAATGCTTTCCCCTACCCATCAAGGGCACCGAATAATAGCTCCTGAAACAAATGAAACATTTGGTTCCCTTGCAGCACATAACAATGCCATGTATGAATGGTGCGCAGGAGAAAACGAATGCTCTCTCCCAACAACAAAAGGGGAATCGCTTCGTCCCCTCCCATTTACAAGGCATCCGAATACTACTCCTGAACGCAAATGGAACTCACGTCGGGCGTCTACCGCACGCTCCTTCGCAGTACTGATTTGCGCCAGCGAGACAAACCGAAATGCGGGCTGCCCAGCCACAAAAGGGACATGCTTTCCCCTTCCATACGCCCGAAATAATAACTCCTGAACAAATGGAAACCAGCGGTCTACTGTGAGCGATAAAAATTTGCCCATCGTATGAATGGTGCGGCAGGAGATGTGGTCCCACGAAGTGCGTGGTGGCAGCCAAAAAAGGGAATTGCTTTCCCCGTACCATACGAACCGGACCGAAGTCAATATCCATGAACCCAAATGGAAACATCGGTTACTTGCTACATAAAATCTGCCAGACTGTATAAGTGCGCAGATTGACGAAGCGGTTGCAGCCAAAAACTAGGGGAATTGCTTCCACCTACCCATACAAGGGGGATCCGATACATACTCGGCTGAACAGATGGAAACACATCGGGCCTTACTGGCAGCACTGATAAAAGTACAACATAACATGTCCCGCAGAAAAGATTGACGAATCGCGGTTGCAGCCAAAAGGGCGAATG
>JAJSRW010001138.1:0-24807 GCA_022414725.1 Microglena sp. YARC
CAGAGAGAGATAGTGGAAAGAGATTGATGAGGGGTGCAAGGCCATTCGCTTAGGGTATGCAATGCCAGTGGACAGTCTCAAGAAATGCACAAGTATCGTCGTAATAATGCTGCGACCATGCAATGCGATGCATAACGCTAGTGGAGAGGAAGGATGATAACACAATCAATCGCGAATTGCGCGGCGGCAGCCTGCCAGTTCACGTCTTTCTGATTATTAGCCTGGTTTTGATTTTCAGGGCTTGGCTGCATGAGCTTTTGCGCCTGGCCTGGTTTGTAAAGCTGCGCGCTGCTCGGTGGGTTGGCAGCATTGATAACGACGAGGCTGGTTTCATGGCCCCTTTCCTCGTCGGTCTGACGACCTCGCAGTCGCGCTGACTGGCTGAATTCGTGCTCTCTTTCTATCTTCATATGTGCTCAAGTTCGCCAGTAAAAGCAACAAAGTATTGAAGGATGGAAGGATGGAACTATTTGAAGCATGATGCGGAAACGGAAGAAAAGAGACGGAAAATGGCTGGAGTTTGAAAAAGTTGCTTGAGTTTCTGCAAGCTTAGTGCCAAAAGTTGGCTCGAGGCTGCTCGATTCGCGAAAGTTGCTCGAGTTGCTGCGAAGTTTCCGCTGCGAGACTGAATTGTAGGCTGGTACAGAAGCAGAGCACGACAGCGAAACAATTGCAAGATCGCTCAGGAGATGAATAAGGACCCTGAATATGACGGAGCGTTGAGTGTTGGATCGCTGGTGGAACAAAACGAAACTGCGATGAAATATTTTGAACCTAGGCAGAGTCCGTGTACAGCCTGCCCCGCGTTTAGTAGTAAGTCGGTGAGGCGTACACGCGTGGAACTGCCAAAATATTGTCCGGGGGAGCCCGCCCCCCTAACACACCATCGAACAAAAGTTCGCAGTGAAATCCTATGTATGTCTAACATATAGATGTATGCATGTGTACGTATGATTATGTATGTTACGTGCATATGTAATGTACGTATGTATGTATCGTAATTTATTTAGATCGGCCAGTCACGGCACGACTGGTAGGCATGAATATATTTGAGTGGTGTTCTCTTGAAGCGTCATAGCTCACCATCCCCCAAGGCGCATAGAGCTCCTAGTAGTTGCATTAGCCCCTCAGGTTTATCCTATTCTTAGGGATTTTATTTGCTTATTTGTATGTGTATATGCGTATGTAATGTGTATGTGGTTTATCACCTTCCTCTTCCCAGGCCTCTATTCGCCCTGTCTTGAAGGTAACCTGAGTGATCATAGCCCTTTCAGCGAATAAATTGGTCTACGTGGTACAATTATCGGCTAATGCAGGATGGAGGGGTCGGGGGTTCATTCCCCCTAGGGTCGCCCTTAGCGTTGCAGGTCGTCGTCAACCGCGATGGTAGCTTTCCAAGGTGAGGTAGGAGACCGTCCCCACCCGCGTACGAGGGGCTCCCTTAATACGGCGCCCCACTAGGCGTTTTCATTACCTTTTTTAGTGATCATCTATAACAAATGACTGATAGGTGCACTGGTATAGTAACAAATGACTAGGGGTCGGCTATGTTATATAATTTTAGAGAATAAATAATATTCGGCTATATTATATAATATTTGTCGGACGAGCTGTCTAACCAGAATTTCGAATTTATTTGAAAAACTAATATTATTGTGACACTATAATAATATTAGTTAACAATAGTTTTTTCTAACACTTATATTAGTTCCGTCCTACAAATGACCAGGTAAGGTGCTTGGTACCGCTTTTAGGTAAACCGTAGTGCTCAGATCTTCCTTTGATACACCACACCCACCCCACTGACCTCACCCACTGACGCCACACCCACTGACCCTCACCCACTGACCCTTGCATCCCACTGAACCCACACCCACAGTGTGCAGATTGATGGACGGACTTCCGGAATGAGCCCCTCTGTCCGCCCTATGCTAATCGGCGATGCGATCGATAAGGATGGGGCGCTTGATGTGGGCAATCAACGACCTGAGGAACAAGGCCTCAGAGAAGGTGCCGGGAGTGGATTACCACCACATCAAGCTGACTGCTGGTCTCATGACAAATCGCCTTCTCTGGTTTTCTGGCCGGGAGGGTGGCAGACTTTCGGACAAAACCGTGAGACACTGCCCCTGGAGGTACGGGCACTTAATGCAATTAGTCAAGTACTAAGTACCCAAGTAGGCGTTAAGTACTAAGGTACCCAAGTAGGTTAAGTACTAAGTTACCCACCGTAGGGTTAGTACTAGTCCAAGTAGGGTTAAGTAACTTTCAGTACCCAAGTAGGGTTAAGTACTAAGTACCCAAGTAGGGTTAAGTACTAAGTACCCAAGTAGGGTTAAGTACTAGTACCCAAGTTAGGGTTAAGTACTAAGTACCCAAGTAGGGTTAAGTACTAAGTACCAAGTAGGGTTAAGTAACTCAGTACCCAAGTAGGGTTAAGTTACTAAGTACCCAAGGTTAGGGTTAAGTACTCAGTAACTCAAGGTAGGGTTAAGTACTAAGTACCCCAAGTAGGGTTAAGTACTAAGTACCAAGTAGGGTTATAGTACTAAGTACCCAAGTAGGGTTTAAGTCGCTATAGTACCCAAGTAGGGTTAAGTACTAAGTACCCAAGTAGGGTTAAGTACTCAGTACCCAAATAGGGTTAAGTACTAAGTACCCAAGTAAGGTTAAGTACTAAGTACCCAAGTAGGGTTTAGTACTAAGTACGGTAGCCAAGAAGAGTTTCATCAAGTTGAATGTTGGCCTCACAGCAAATCGCCTTTCTCGTGGTTTCTGGGCTGGAGGGTACAGACTTCGGTATAGAACAATGAGACACAGCTCATGAAGGAGCGCACTTAGTGCATTACTTAAGTACAGTGTACCCAAGTAGGGTTGAAGTCCAGTAGCCTAGTAAGTTCATCAAGTTGACTGCCAGCCTCACAGCCAATTGCTTCCTCCAGTTTCTAGGCTGGAGGGTACGGAACAGTCAGTTATCTGCCGTGTGGAAAACCTACTTTAGCATGACCTGACCAAGGGCTTGAAGAGGGCTAATTTTTTCAGCTACGAGCAGCAGCTTCTAGGCAAGTCTGTTAGCTCAGCGCAAAGATTTCATGCGTGGTGGAAAGCTTACTTTGAATACCCGAATGAAAATAATCTCCAGATTTTTGGAAGAACGGATTAGCCCCATTAAAATGTCCGTTAGTACATCCGTCACAAACCAAGTTTTCAGGTTTCATGAAAAACATCAAAAAGTTGAACATTCTACATGTTGGATGAATTATAAGACTTATGATAATATACCGGACAACATTCTGATCCGAGCACAAATGAGCATCGCAATTCACAAAAAGGAGCTCAGGTTGGGCCAAATAGCTACAATTAACGGTTAACACTTTGATTTAAGGGTGTATTCAGCTAACATTTCAAATTTGAACCACTGAACATGGTGCGTTTAACATAGGTTTGGGAGCAGAAATTGTCGTCAAAAATACTCGAGGCGAAACATGTAATCATCCCTATGACGAAACAATCCCCTAGGGCAATTGTGGCTATAATTAGCCCACGACCCCACCTCAGGGCCGGCGGGGGGCGGGGCGGGGCAAGCCACGCCACCTGCCGCTGGCCAAAAACCATTCAAGAGGACGGGACATAACGGTTTCACGTCTGGGCTTGGCCGAACAACATGCAATACTTGTACAAAATCCGTAAAGTCAACCAGACACCTGATCTGGTCTCATTTTTCTTGCTACAAATTCTTTAAAAGTAAAGCCACATCTAACATACATGCATTACCATTACAGAAACGTTCAATAACTGCTTAAAATCAACACCCTTCAAAAACTTCCGTTTCCGTCACTTGATAGTTGAGAATGCTAAAACATCAATCGATTCAATGGAATTCAATTACCTAAAATTGAATTAAATCCTATACGAATTCTTACAAAATTAAAAAAAAAAAAAAAAAACAATTAAATGAGTTCAAATCACGTTGATTAAATTAGGTTAAAAGGAATAAAATCGAATTAAAATAACACACATAAAAAAATCAATTGAATTCTGAATTAATTTCATTTCATTCGGGACGCGCCTCCAGGCGCCCTTAATTTAATTGTTTACATGGCATCTTCGTTCAGCCAACTCTGGGCTGCTCACCGTCTGCCAATTCCATGTCCCCCAAGTCCTCCAAGCCACGGGCGATACCCACGGAAGTAAGGTAGGGGGCACATTAAGCGGAGGAGACAGTTTAAAGACTTGTCCACGAGGATCTTACTGGAAAGCTAAACCCACCACCAGGTCGCAGCGGTGACATAATATATATGGATCTGCATCTGCGACGCAACACTCCCTTTTACATTGGGCCTGCGATGCAAGTCGCAGCGATCTAAACATCCCTGATGCCCAAGCCTTTCTGTAGGAATGGCTCCTTCTTTCACATTGACAAATCCTCTTGGCGCAAGGAGACCCACCCTTTGGGTGAAATCCTCCAAAAACAAAATCGGGGGTTGAGTGGGAATACACTTTTTTTCTTGTTACAGTTGGGAATCAGAACATGGCCACTGGCCTATATAAATACAGTACTCGCCTGAAGTATTGGCAAGATTAAGTCTTGGCAAATGTCATTTCTCAGAAAAGCATGGCAAAATAGTAGGGTGCCTGGCGGGTCCCCTGGAGGTCGGCCCCGGGGGTGGTGTAATGTTCGTCAAGCAGCAGTGGCAGCCTCCTTGGTGATGCACAAGCAGTTGCTTACTTATCTGTACAATTTAATATTGGGGGGTCAAGAATCAATATAGCATGTCATGGCATAACGGTAGCATTATTATTCAACTTGGTGGACTGTAAGGCTAATGAACTTATTAGCTCACTGACTTCCCGAAGTTCCATGGAGGCAGGTGCAGCAACTCCCTAGGCTACAGATGCTACTGCGCAACCTGCAGGAACAAGTGCGAAAGAGCATGTTTCCTTGTCAAGCATAATGCGCTGATGCAATGAGCTATGAGAGGCACGAGGAAGCGAGTTTTTCAAGGGGAAATCGTAGACATGCTCCAGGTCCCTTGATTGAGTCCACACTCCACAGGACAGTAGGGAAACAACAAATGAAAACGCCGCGTCCACAGTGCGCAGCCCTAAGATTCGTACGCGAAACAATGCCCTCCGAGGTAATCCGCTCCCGACGGGAATCGAACACAAGTCGCTTAGATTTCAGGCCAGTCAGATTAACCGGCGAATTTGACCGGCGTTCTTAGGAATATGTGAAGATTTGAAGATGTAACGATTTCGCGCAAGTATGGGATGGGTCTGTCCCCCATCGGGAGCCGACCAACTAACTTGGCAAAACCCCAAACCCTCACTGTTAAAACTGTACGGCTGCCCCGGCGCTGTTCAGTCTCGGCATCGATTTTTGCTGAGTACGTAACTATATCCTCTCTCTTGGCAAAGGGGTCTATGGCTTCGACTGTCTCAAGCTCAGACTTAAAATCCAGTTGGCAAAGGGTCTTATGTTATTGCTACATTTCCTTGTTACATGTTAACTAAGTAGTATGCTTTATGCCTAAGCTTGCTGTAAAACCGTGTAACAATTCAAATCAGGAGCATTGGCAACTTGCTAGGGCTTTGTAGCCAGACCGGTATATGGCTCCAGCTAGCCAATTTGGTGGCTGGAGCCATGCAACCAAGTTCAAGGTCGCACATGTGTACGAAGTAGTCTGCTCAAGCTTTCTAAAAATAGAACCATGTTGCAATTCAAATCAGGAACATTTAACTTGCTAGGGCTTAGTAGACAGAGTACCATGGTAACCGTAACTTGGCAAAGGCCAACCACCTGGAGTGGTCTCAAGCTGGATCCCTAATCCGGTTTGGCAAAGGGTAGTTTGCCAAACCGTTTGCCATACTTCAGGCGTGCACGGTATACGGTACCTTCTTGTAACAACAAACAAAAATCGGCAAACATGTGTTAAAGGGAAGCAGTATATTCCCCTATACTGGTAGGGCGGGGTATGTAAATGTTTTGTTCGTTGTTTACACTGCAGACTCTTTAGAGAGAAGATAACTATTAATCTCAATAGAGCTGTACGCATTATATAGTGGCGTGCAGGCAATAGCTACAGTGATTTGCATAAGGATTTGGGCATAAACATTAAAAATCGTGGCACCGATGCCCGGGTGTAGCATTTTACGAGATGGAAACATTAAAAATCGTGGCACCCGATGGCCAGGTGTAGAGTTTGGGAAGGTGGAAACATTAAAAATCATGGCACCCGATGCCCAGGTGTAGCTTTTTAAAAGATGGAAACATTAAATATCGAGAGTCCTTTTTGGCTTGCCCGGTTCCAGTATCGGACAGGCACATAAAAAGAGGCTTCAGCCCGGCTTCAGCTACCTAATTTTTCTTTCATATTGGACAAAAAGAGTCAGCAACAACTACTGTAACAGAATTTTTAGATCTAAGAGGAGTAGGGGGAGGGGGGGAAGGGGGGGACCTGAAGGGAGATAGGTGGGGGCGTACGTGGGGCTGGGGGTCCTTTGGGGGTGGGGTCTAATGGAAAGCATTGACTCAAGCAAGACAGGACAATCCCGACAGGCCCAGGGGTGGAGGTTGCTTATAGACAGCCATTTAGCCAGCAAAACAAGCAAGCAAGCTAGACACGACAATTCATGAGGCAACGATCATAATTTGGCGCACAGTCCAAGGATGCGCTCTGGCGCACAAAATCCGGACAGGCCCTGGGCTGGTGGTTGCTCAGACGACGACAGCCATTTAGCCAGCAAAACAACCAAGCAAGCTAGACAAGACAATTCACGAGACACGATACTAATTTGGCGCACAGTCCAAGGATGCGCTCTGGTGCACAAAATCTGGTCGTCGCGTGCTAGTGGCAACGTGGCTGTCGCCCAGGTGCCACCTCATCAACTTGCTAGTGAAAGCGCGTGATGCCCTCGAACTGTTCAAACATTAAAAATTGAGGCACCCGATGCCCACATGTAGCATGTGGGAAGTTGGAAACATTAAAAATCGTGGCGCCCGATGCCCAGATGTAGCTTAGGGGGAGGTGGAAACATTACTTATCGTGGCGCCAGACGCCCAGGTGTAGCATGTGGGAAGTTCGAAACATTAAAAATCGTGGCACCCGATGCCCAGATGTAGCTTTGGGGGAGGTGGAAACATTACTTATCGTGGCGCCCGATGCCCAGGTGTAGCATTGGGGAACCTGGAAACATTACCCACACCTGGGGGCGCGATGGACCAAAACGGGAATAAACATTATATATCGCGCGTGCGCGATATATCGTGGTTAGGGATATCGTTGAATAGCTAGCCTGGACGCCTGGCGGCGGACAACACAGGACCTGATGGGAACGTAGTCCTGTGCGTAATTTGCCTACTCAAGTGCCGACATATAAGTCAGACTACAACAATAAATGGTCCCACATCTCAGTGGGATCGAAACCACTTGGTGTGCTCCCAGCTTTCTACATATATTGCACAAGAGGGCTTAGAATTGGAAGACGGTGAGCAACCCAGCTAAAAAACATTCAATTCAATGTGACACAATATAAGATCATGCATGCCACTTTGTGTGCCTCCTGCTTATTGCAGGTATCGCACTGGAGGGCTTAGAATTTGAAGACGGTGAGCAGCCCAGAGTCCGCTGAAAAAATATTCAATTCAGCATGACACAATATAATATAAGATCATGCCACTTGTGTGCTCCCTGCTTTATGCAGATATCGCACGGGAGGGCTTATAATTTGAAGACGGTGAGCGGCCTAGAGTCTGCTGAAAAAATATTCAATTCAACTTGAAACAGTACAAGATCGTGCGCACTCTCAGAATTTGAAACCTCTATTTTGTAGGTATCCGATTTCGATGAATGGCTCAATGGTAGAGCTTGTTGAAACAAGAAGGTGCGGGGTTCAAATCCCTACAGGTGCGCTTTAGTGTTTGTGGTTGCTGTCAATCGCCATGGTAGCTTTGTCCAGGTAAAGTGGCAGCCTGCTATCTACCGCCGAAAGGCGGCCTCCCTTAATACCACGCCCCACTAGGCGTTATCATTACTTTTTACTCTGCAGATCTGCGCATAGGTTCTACACACATCTACACATGGCTATATGGTTTCCAATATTCACGTCGAGCTATAAGGACAGCTAGGGACAACATGTAGGATTTTAAAAAACTATCGAATGATCATCCTCATCCTCTTTCCCTCCCTCAGTCCTCGTCCTCATCTCCATCTTCATCTTCGTCCTCATCTCCATCTTCATCTCCATCTTCACCCTCATCTTCTTCCCAGCACACATTTCCGAGCGCATCGTCATCCAAAACAACATCGCAGCATGAGTCAAATTCTGGCAGAACCACAAGCGAGGCGCACAAAGAGAGGTCAACAGTGTGCAGACTGGGGCACGCCTTCAATGATGACACATCTACCAGTGAGCAACACCAACGGAGTTAGACAGTATGCAGCTTGGAGCATGAGCCCAAAGCTGACACATCAACCAGATTGAAGCAATATGATAGGTTGGCATTCTGCAGACTTGAGCACGACGCCAATGCTGACACATCCACCAGTGAGCTGCACCCACTTAGGTTGATAGTATGTACCTTGGAGAATGAGCCCAGAGAAGAAACATCCATAAGGGAAGTGCAATCGGAGAGATCAACAGTATGCATGCTGGAGCACGAGCTCAAAGCTGACACATCTACTAGTGAGCTGCACCCTTGAAGGTTGATAGTATGCAACTTGGAGCATAAGCCCAGGGCAAAAGCATCCATAAGGGAAGTGCACTCCGACAGATCAATAGTATGCAGACTGGAGCATGAGTTCAAACCTGACACATCCACCAGTGAGTTGCACCCACTTAGGTTGATAGTACGCAACTTGGGGCATGAGCCCAGAGCTGACACATCCATAAGAGAAGTGCAATTGAAGAGGTGAACAATACTCAGATTGGAGCACGACGCCAGTGATGACACATCCACTAGTGAGCTGCACCCACCTAGGTAGATAGTATGCAGCTTGGAGCATGAGCCCAGAGTTGACACATCGGTAAGGGAAGTGCAATCGGAGAGATCAACAGTATGCAGACAAGAGCACGTGCTCAAAGATGACACATCTACCAGTGAGATGCACTCACGTAGGTTGATAGTATGCAACTTGGAACATGATCCCAGAGCTGACACATCCATAAGAGAAGTACAAACGAAGAGGTGAACAGTATGCAGACTCGAGCACGTCCCCAATGGTGACACATCCACCAGTGATCTGCACCTACTTAGGTCGATAGTATGTAGCTTGGAGCATGAGCCCAGAGCTGACACATCCATAAGGGAAGGGCACTCAGAGAGGTCAATAGTATGCAGACTGGAGCATGAGCCCAAAGCTGACACATCAACCAGTTTGCGGCAACACGATAGGTTGGCATTCTGCAGACTAGAGCAAGAAGCCAAAGCTGACACATCCACCAATTCCTCACACATTGCCAGGTTGATCGTGCGCAGACAGGAGCATGAACCCAAAAATGACACATCCACTAGTTTGGGGCACCCAATCAGCTTGATAGTATGCAGACTGGAGCAAGAACCCAAAGCTGACACATCCACAAGGTTGTCGCAATGAGACAGGTCAGCATACTGCAGACTCGAGCAAGAACCCAAAGCTGATACATCAACCAGTCTGAAGCAACAAGTCAGGTCGACATTCTGCAGACAAGAGCAAGAGCCCAAAGTTGACACATGCGTCAGGAAGGGGCTGTTGAAAATGTGGATAGTATGTAGACTGGAGCAAGAACCCAAAGCTGACAAATCCACCAGTTGCTTGGGCCCACCTAGGTTGATAGTATACAGACAGGGGCAAGAACCCAAAGCAGATAAATCCACCACTAACAGGCACCCACATAGGTCGATAGTATGCAGACTTGAGCAAGAACCCAAAGCTGACACATCCACCACTGACTGGCACTCTAATAGGTTGATAGTATGCAGACTTGGGCAAGAACCCAAAGCTGACACATCCCCCAGGTTGTAGCAATCAGTTAGGTTGATAGTAAGCAGATTGGAGCACAACCCCAAAGCTGACACATCAACCAGTTCGCTGCAAAAAGATAGGTCGGCATTCTGCAGACTGTAGCAAGAACCCAAAGCTGACACATCCACTAGTTTGCGGCACTTGGAAAGGTTGACAGTATGCAGCCTGGAGCAAGAACACAAAGCGGACACTTCCACCAGTTTGCAGCACTTGGAAAGGTTGACGGTATGCAGACTGGAGTACAAACCCAAAGCTGACACATCCTGTAGTTGGTTGCACCTAGACAGGCTGATAGCTTGAAGATTGGAGTGGGATGGAAGGCATTTCAAATCCTCAAAAGAGCCTTTTGATAATTCAAGAGACTCCACTGAGGTTGGCAATGCATCCAACCGACAATCTAGTAGGAAAGACTCTGGTGCACCATGGATGCCCACACACTTCAGTTGTGGACACCTCACAAAGGGCTTAGATAGGTTGATGCCAGCCTGCGGTGGGAGAGGGAAGCAATGTTGATTTGTTTTTTGTTACTAAGGGGAACAAGGAAAGGGCACATCCGTTGAAGTCTAGCCATGTTGGACTGAGGACAAGGAACAAAAAAGATAAAAAGGTACAAAGAACAAACAGACGGCAGGCATAAGCAATGTTGATGATGGTGCTGGGCTAGAGTGTGCGTGTGTAAAGCTCAGATGAATGAAAGACTAGCCAAACGACATGAAGAAGGAAAGATATAGATGCATACATTGAGCTCAGGCTGTATGATTCAGAATAACCCAGTATGTGACAGGTCTGCAGTTTGAGCCCTAGCATGGTCACAAATTTCAGACCTGCCGCCTTGTAAGAGGTAGAGAATTTTCCTGTGCTGGCGCGTGGTGGTCCATGCGCAGGCACTTAGCGGTCTGCAAACCAAAAACCCATCACAGTGGCCATTCTTCAGTATGTACGATGCATGAAATCAGAAGAGTTCCCTTAATCTCACACCCCATGGCGTACAGACTTAAAATTTTCAATACAATCAAATGCTAAGTAGATAGCCAGCAGTGCTCAGCAGGGTTGTGCCATTCTGTCCGTATGCACCAAAATACCGAACGCGTTTGCATTCGGTGGAAATCTCGTTCGCGTTCGGTGCATTCGGTCGTTCTGTGCCTAACCCATTTTCCAGCTAGAACCTGTACACAGTACACGTGTAATAGATATTTTTTTGAGGAAATTACCGCATCAGCTTACCACGTCCCGGTTGTTTCAGCATATCATAGTCGGAGGTTCGATCCTCGGCACCGGAATAATTTCATAGGCCAGGTAACTATCTTTCTGGAGAGACGTA
Organism: Microglena sp. YARC; assembly: GCA_022414725.1. Classification (NCBI taxonomy): domain Eukaryota; kingdom Viridiplantae; phylum Chlorophyta; class Chlorophyceae; order Chlamydomonadales; family Chlamydomonadaceae; genus Microglena; species Microglena sp. YARC. The sequence continues at coordinate 11,326 of JAJSRW010001138.1, forward strand.
CTGCAGCCGTGTGTGAAAAAATATTACCTCATGACTAGAGTTGTTTGCCTCCAGGAAATAACATTGTCACAAGTATTTTATCCGTATCATTGTCCATTTTAAAGTTGCAGTTCCAAACAGTTCCAAACAGTGACATGCTGGCAGAGCATGTAATTGGACAGATAAAGTGGCTGGGATCCGATCAAAATGACAAGCATATATCTCCAAACAGTGACATGCTGGCAGAGCATGTAATTGGACAGATAAAGTGGCTGGGATCCGATCAAAATGACAAGCATATATCTCCAAACAGTGACATGCTGGCAGAGCATGTAATTGGACAGATAAAGTGGCTGGGATCCGATCAAAATGACAAGCATATATCTCCAAACAGTGACATGCTGGCAGAGCATGTAATTAGACAGATAAAGTGGCTGTGATCCGATCAAAATGACAAGCATATATCTCCAAACAGTGACATGCTGGCAGAGCATGTAATTAAACAGATAAAGTGGCTGGGATCTGATCAAAATGACAAGCATATATCTCCAAACAGTGACATGCTGGCAGAGCATGTAATTAGACAGATTAAGTGGCTGGGATCCGATCAAAATGACAAGCGTATATCTCCAAACAGTGACATGCTGGCAGAGCATGTAATTGGACAGATAAAGTGGCTGGGATCTGATCAAAATGACAAGCATATATCTCCAAACAGGGACATGCTGGCAGAGCATGTAAATAGACAAATGAATTGGCTTGAATCTGATCACAAGCATCAATCTCCAAACAGTGAAATGCAGGCAGAGCATGTAAAATTTAAATACACGGATGAATTGGCTCAGATCTGATCACAAGCACAAACATCCAAACAGTAACATGCAAGCAAAGCATGTAACTAGACAGATGGAGTGGCTCAGATCCGGTCACAAGCACAACTCTCCAAACATTGACATGCTGGCAGAGCATGTAAATAGACAGATGAAGTGGCTCAGATCTGATCACAAGCACAAATCTCCAAACAGTAACGTGCAAGCAGAGCATTTAAACAGACAGATGAAGTGGCTAGCATCCAATCACAAGCACAAATCTCCAAACAGTGACATGCTGGCAGAGCATGTAAATTGATAGATGAAGTGGCTAGGATCCAATCACAAGCAAATAATTATCTCCAAAAAGTGACATGCAGGCAGAGTATGTAAATATAAAGATGAAGAAGCTCTGACCCAATCACAAGCGAAAATCTCCAAACAGTACCATGCAAGCAGAGCATGGTAATAGACAGATGAAGTGGCTTGGATCTGATCACAAGCACAAATCTCCAAACACTGACATGCTAGCAGAGCATGTAAATAGACAGATTAAGTGGCATGGATCCGAACACAAGCACAAATGTCCAAACAGTGACATGATGCAGGCGGCAGAGCATGTTAATAGACAGATGAAGTGGCTCCGATCCGATCACAAGCACAAATCTCCAAACAGTGACATGCAAGCAGAGCATGTAAATAGACAGATGAAGTGGCCCAGATCCGATCACAAGCAAAACTCTCCAAACATTGACATGCTGGCAGAGCATGTAAATAGACAGATGAAGTGGCTCAGATCTGATCACAAGCACGAATCTCCAAACAGTAACATGCAAGCAGAGCATTTAAACAGACAGATGAAGTGGCTCAGATCCGATCACAAGCATAACTCTCCAAACATTGACATGCAGGCAGAGCATGTAAATAGACAGATGAAGTGGCTCGGATCTGATCACAAGCACAAATCTCCAAACAGTGTCATGCAGGCAAAGCATGTAATCAGGCAGATGGAATTGCAGTGAGATCATCTTTCATCGGAGGAGTTGCAGCCCATCTGAGCTACCAGGCCCAACTGATGATGATGACGATGATGATGATGATGATGATGATGATTGATGTAGACATCTTTAATGGAGCCTTACTGGACTCAAAATGTGCAGGCGGCTTGACTCGAGGGAGACATGCACAAAAGGGTCCATCGACAAACAGCAGTGTTTCAAGAGAAATGTTGCTTTCATCCAGGATGACACCTTTGATCACTAGACCCATGTAATGAGGCAGTCCAGTGATTCTAACGGATTTGTGACTATAGGTTGGGTATTAGCGTGCCAAATCACCCAAATGCTCAGAAACTGACCAGGAATGGATAACGTTCACATCTGATGCTAAACAAACTGATAAGGAATGGATAGCGTTCACATCCTATGCTCAAGAACTGATAAGGAATGGAAAGCGTTCACATCCGATGCTCAGGTGTAACATGTTCGCAGTCCCAGTCGCTTACCTCGAATGGTAACCTCAGGCGTTGCGTGTAGGCCTCCACGTCCTTGCGCAGACTCGAGCACACCAGCCTGCAGATCCGTCGAGTCTTGGAGCAAAGGAGATGGGCGCCTGCGCCGAGATTGGCGTCTCTCTGAAGAACCACCCTGAGCGCACCGCAGAGGGCAGCTTCCTCCTCGCGTTTGGGCATGGACATTTCTGATTATTGGACGCCTGGCGTTGTAATCGCAATCTAATGCCAGATATGGCGAAGATACCGCTGCAGCTGCTGCAACTGGTGGCGTTCAGGCTGCTAATCCAGGGGCCGACGTGTGCAGCAAAAATGGGCGAACCGGGTTTGCGAGCTCGCGACTGCCGACTAACAGAATGCGTTTTGGGATCAAATAATGCTTATCGTACACTGAGATCGGCGGAAGCAGGAAAGGTTGTACTAGAGAAGGTTTTAGATTTGAAAGGTTCGGGGGCGGACCTGTAATGTGTGGCAACCCTGTTGGAAGTTTGAAACTTAGGGGTTGACCAACTGACCACCCTCTGCAGATTGTGGCGTGGCGTGATAAAGTTTGGTGTGGTCAGGTAAACAGCGAGTGGCGCGGGGTGGAGGCTCCGTTCCAGCCATTAGGATTACGCGGCTCCTAGTCATGTTCAAGTTTACTAATCCGCTAGGTGAATTCTGGCACTTACATAAATACATTGAAGCAGATCAGCATGGATTCCAAAGTCAAGTTGTCAGCCAATACCTCATGTAGTCATGTGTCAGAACTGACGAAGGTACCCCTCATCAATAACCTTACGAGTAGGGGTAAGACTGTGAGCCAGGCTTTTTTTCTCGCTGTCATTTGGACAGATTAGCTGCTCCTGTGATACTGGTAGGCTACACAATATACCCTGGAACTGGTATTGCCCCCCAGTTATAACCCATGTACATTGTTATTGTTACAGTCCATGGTAGGCCCAAGAGGTACTTGCTCAACCGTGGCAGGAGAGGCTAAAAATAAAAAGCGCTGAATTGAACCACAATCAGTAGTTTTACCGACCGGGGACCAGAGTCTGTGCATTAGTGGACATGTACTCATTCGATTCCCATGCTTGTAGCCCATGACCCCGTGTATACATGATCACAGGAGCTGAAGCTATGTAACCAAGTTCAAGTTCAAGTTCATGATCACAAGGTAATGATCCCTTGGCCCAGAACCCTCCTCCTTGGGGCTGACAGACCTCCCATATTGACCTGGGAAAGTCTATAAACTGTATAATCTGCTTAGTATGCGCCCTGGTGGGCATCACACGGGGGGGGCATGGCATTGGGAGTCTGTGAGCAGCCCAGAGTTGGCTGAAAAAACACGTAACAATCCAACCCAATCCTCCCCTATTGGTGGTCGGCCCCAGCGCAAGCGTGCAGGCTAGCCCCCTCAAATTTCATGCCTTGCCAAAAGGCGTAACATATTAGTATATATTACATATATTCTTATTTATGTATATATCCCTTGCGCAGTTGCACCTCTGATTGTGGGGTGGCGAACTGACTATCCATTACACTGCTCATCATCAGCCGTCCCCGTGCTCCCTCCAGCCCTACCCTGCCCAGACGGTGCGACATACGCATTGCTCTTGTGCTTAGGGCTGAAAGTGAAGCCTGCCGGAACAGGGCCTAGCAGCATCTCACTAATCTTTACCCAGTCTTGTGCGCCATCGGACGACATGAGGGTCTCCAAGTCGTTGCGTCCAACAAAGGGAGAGGGGCGCCAGTGCATCTGCTGCGGTACGCGCTCCAGTACACCCACGGGAATATATCTGTGATGGGAGTGTGGGAGAAAGATTTGGTGGTTGGCCCCAGTGCAAGCAAACGGGCTGGCCCCCTCAACCTCACGCCTCGTAATGAGGTATACTATGTATTTATTTATTATTTATTGATGTGGCAGAATGATGGTTAGTACATGCATCTGAGTGAACAGTGTGAGTGAGTGAGTGAGTGAGTGAGTGAGTGAGTGAGTGAGTGAGTGAGTGAGTGAGTGAGTGAGTCATGGGTGGATGGGTGGATGGGTGGATGGGTGGGTGGATGGATGGATGGATGGATGGATGGATGGATGGATGGATGGATGGATGGATGGATGGATTAATTGATTGATTGATTGATTGATTGATTGATTGATGGATTGATTGATTTATTGAGTGATTGATTGAGTGATTTATTGATTGATTGATTGATTGATTGAGTGATTGAGTAAGTGAGTGAGTGAGAATGATAGCCATTCAAGCAAGAAGCGGCGAGTGGTCCCCAACCGTCTGCTGTCAGCGCCAGTGAGTGAGTGGGTGGGTGAGTATGATAGCCATTCAAGCAAGAAGCGGCGAGTGGTCCCCAACCGTCTGCTGTCAGCGCCAGTGAGTGAGTGGGTGGGTGAGTATGATAGCCATTCAAGCAAGAAGCGGCGAGTGGTCCCCAACCGTCTGCTGTCAGCGCCAGTGAGTGAGTGGGTGGGTGAGTATGATAGCCATTCAAGCAAGAAGCGGCGAGTGGTCCCCAACCGTCTGCTGTCAGCGCCAGTGAGTGAGTGGGTGGGTGAGTATGATAGCCATTCAAGCAAGAAGCGGCGAGTGGTCCCCAACCGTCTGCTGTCAGCGCCAGTGAGTGAGTGGGTGAGTGAGTATGATAGCCATTCAAGCAAGAAGCGGCGAGTGGTCTCCACCCCTCAGCTGTCAGCGTCCCAATGCTCAAGGCTGTGGGAGGAGGAGCAATTCATGATCTTGATGCACTCACCGCAACGCATCGCACCACACCACAACGCATTGCACCACATCACACTTCAATGCATCGCACCTCACTTCAACCCACCAACATAAGAGAGGGAAGCACCTGCAGGTATATGATAGCAATTCGATCATGGCGTGTTCTCCACCCCACTGCTGCCTGCGGCTACAACGCACCCCAAACCACCATACTAAACCCCACCTCACCCCACCAATAAAAAACAGGGAGACACTTGCAGGTATATGGTAGCCATTCAACCAAGAAACGGCGAGTGTTCTCCACCCCACTGCTGTCAGCACCCCAATGCTCAAGGCCGCACCACACCCCAACCCACCGTGCCAAACCCCACTTTACTCCACCAAAAAAAAAGAGGGACACAACTGTAGGTATATGATAGCCAGTCAAGCAAGAAGTGTTCTTCCCCCACCCCACCCCCCACCCACCCAACGCTGTCAGCGCCCGAATGCTCAAGGCTGTGCGGAAAGAAGCGCCCCGTCAGCTCAAAGCACTCACCAACACACCTCATTGCTCCGCACCCAAATCAACCGTACCAAACCAGACCCCACCAACACAAAACAGGGACCCACCTGCAGGTATATGACAGCCATTCAAGCAAGAAGCGGCGAGTGTTCTCCACCCCTCTGCTGTCAGCACCCCAATGCTCAAGGCCGTGAGAGCAAAAGCGCTTCAAGATGTCAAGGCGCTCACCAGAGCTAATGTCCCAATGGCGCTGCTCCTTGATCTCTGAGACAGATAGAGTGGGGGGTGATTTGGTGGTTGGCCCCAGTGCAAGCAAACATATTGAGTGGCAGTTGATTTGGTGGTTGGCCCCAGTGCAAGCAAACATATTGAGTGGCAGTTGATTTGGTGGTTGGCCCCAGTGCAAGCAAACATATTGAGTGGCAGTTGATTTGGTGGTTGGCCCCAGTGCAAGCAAACATATTGAGTGGCGGTTGATTTGGTGGTTGGCCCCAGTGCAAGCAAACCTATTGGCTGGGTGGGGGTTGATTTGGTGGTTAGCCCCAGTGCAAGCAAACATATAGAGTGGGGGTTGATTCGGGGGTTGGCTTCAGTGCAAGCAAACATATTGGGTGGGGGTTGATTTGGTGGTTGGTCCCAGTGCAAGAAATTGGTCTGGCCCCCTCAACCTCACGCCTCGTAATAGGTTCAAGTTGGTGGTTGACCCCAGTGCAAGCAACAGGCTGGCCTCTGAAAAAAAGGTCCTAGGTAGGTTGCAAGACTCCTTTGTAACAAATCATTAACGTTTAAATGAAAGATCCAAGGTAGGTTGCAAGAATCCCTCGTAACAAATAATATTCATTTAAATGAAAGATCCCAGGTAGGTTGTAATAATCCCTTGTAACAAATCATACACATTTAAATGAAAGGTCCCAGGTAGGTTGCAAGAATCCCTTGTAACAAATAATACGCATTTAAATGAAAGATCCCAGGTAGGTTGCAATAATCCCTTGCAACAAATAATACACATTTAAATGAAATGTCCCAGGTAGGTTGCAAGAATCCCTTGTAACAAATCATAAACGTTGAAATGAAAGATCCTAGGTAGGTTGCAAGAATCCCTTGTAACAAATCATAAACGTTTAAATGAAAGATCCTAGATAGGTTGCAAGAATCCCTTGTAACAAATCATAAACGTTTAAATGAAAGATCCTAGGTAGGTTGCAAGAATCCCTTGTAACAGATATTAAGCGTATTTCTGTCCTGGAAACTTATCATAGTCTGCACTGATGATGATACGAAAATGAGTTGAGAATCACAAACTAAAATTATAACTGTAGTACCAAACTTAGAGCCCCCGTTGAAAGATTGTTTGGTGTTCAGTTCATCAGTGCTTTTCTTTTCAGCCCCTTCTAATTCCCAGGTTGGATAAGTCCCTTCAGCCTATTTGGCTACCTCCTGGACTGTACAAAAAAAGGCTGCTCATATCATTAGGGACCGGCAAATTATATGGTGTTGACCAAATGCGAGTATGATATCACATGATATCATACAAATTGCATCACATGATATTGCATATAAATGGTAACTTAGGCTTAGTCAGACTGCCAGCATCGTATGATATCATATTGACGTTCCCAACTTATCATTATACCACACCAAGTTTATGGTCAGGAGCCCATATATGAGCACCCATATGACTTGAGGAGGGCAGAATGGCAAGTCATGCAGGAAGCGCTCAGACACAGTTTTGATTGATGAGATTCTGCTGCAATGCCGCTCTACATACACCTAGGTACACAGTACACAGTACATGCACCTCTGTACACAGTACACAGTACTTTCACCTAGGCACACAGTACACAGTACATGCACCTATGTACACAGTACACTGTACATGCACCCAGGTACACAGTAAACAGTACATGCACCTCTGTGCACAGTACACTTTACATGCACCTAGGTACACAGTAAACAGTACATGAACCTATGTACACAGTACACTTTACATGCACGTAGGTACACAGTACACAGTACATTCCATTATCCACAACACAAGTAGGAAGTGCTCTTGGTTCCATCCATGAAATAAAATGCGTGTTAGTATTTCACTGTATTTTCAAGTTATCTTTGTACTACGAAATGTGTAAGCTCAGGAGCACATGTGAATACCCATATGACTTGGATTGATGAGAGCAGAACCACCAATCATGTGGGAAGCGATCTTTGTTACGACGAGGAGATAATATGCATACCAGTATTTCACTGTACTTTCAAGTTATCACTGTAATACACAATGTGTAAGCTCAGGAGCACATGCAAATTCTCCTTTGAACTTTGTTAACTACATCGAGGAAATAATATGCATATCAGTACGTCACTGTACTTTCAAGTTATCTCTGTACTAAACAATGTGTAATATCAAGAGCGCATGAGAATTCCCCTATGATCTTTGTTACACCGAGGAAATAATGTGCATGTCAGTGTGCCACTGTACTAAAAACTTATCATTGACTGCACTCGCCATTGTACAAAACAAACAGAATGATCAGGAGCACCTGTTGGGGTTCAGTTTGTCAGCGCCTTTTCTTTTTAGCCCCTCCTTATATAATGGTTGAGCAAGTCCTTCAAGCCTATACGGTCTACCCCTGGGATGTAACAACGTACGTACATAAAGAAATAAATTAATGCCTGTAGGCGTGACTGTTTAAGAAAGTCCGTCGGTCCGACGTTAGTTTGTCTAAATCTAAGCCACGCCTACCGGCGTCCATTTTCTTTTCTTTTCCCCGTCCACCTTGTCTGCATCTGCAACACGTTCGGCGAACTCCCGCTCCCTCACCTCCCTCCTCCCTCCCTCCTTCCCCCTTCCTCCCCACGAAGTTTACCTGTTAACACCCGGGGCTTGATGAGGGCCGAACGGCCAATCATGCAGGACGCGATCTTGCATACGTCCATGAAATAATGTGTTTACCAGTATTTCACTGTAATTTCGAGTTATCACTGTACTACACAATTAAGTCCCTTAAGCCTACATGGTCTACCCCTGGGCTGTAACAACGTACACACATACCTGTGAAAACCCAGGGCTTGATGAGGGCCGAACGGCCAATCATGCAGGACGCGATCTTGCATACATCCATGAATAATGTGCGTACCAGTATTTCACTGTACTTTCAAGTTATCATAGTACTAAACAATAAAGTCCCTTTAGCCTATATAGTTTACCCCTGGGCTGTAACAACGTACATACATACCTGTGAAGACCCAGGGCTTGATGAGGGCCGAACGGCCAATCATGCAGGACGCGATCTTGGTTCCGTCCAGATGTGCGTTCCAGTCTGTGTAACTGAACACGTCACCGTTACCGATCAGCTGCAGCCCAGACTCCTCAGCAGCCAGCTCAGCGCATTTAGAGATGTACGACCAGTCAGCCTTCTTGGTGTAGCGCTGCTCGCGCGTACGACCGTGTAGTGTGAGCGCAACAGGGCCCCAGGATCGGACTTTGGAGATGAAGGTATGCGTGATCTATTGCAAACAGGGGGAGGGGGGGGGGGGGGGGGGGGGGGATAAGAGATGTAGGTCCAGTCAGCGTTCTTGGTGTAGCGCTGCTCGCGGCGAACGGCCGTGTAGTGTGAGCACAACAGAACCCCAGGATCAGACTTCAGAGATGACGGTTGGAGTGATATATTTCAGAAGAGGGGAGAAGACACAGATGAGGGGTCAGTTATATTTAAGGAACAAGATCCCCCTCCTTCTCCACCCCTTCCTCCTCATTCCCCTCCTTCCTTCCCCCCCTCCTCCTCATTCCCGTCCTTCCTTCCCCCCCCCTCTTCCCCCTTCCCTCATTCCCCCCCCCCGCCCCCCTCCTCCAGTCCTTCCTCTCCTCTCCCGCTCCCCTCCTTCCTCTTCCTTCCCCCCCCCCCCCCCCCCCCCCCACCCCCCCCCCCCACACACACACACCTCCTTCTCCACCATTCTCCCTTCCCTCCAAACCCCTGCTCCCTGCCCAGCCCCCACTTTCCTAGCCCATCCCACACCCCGCTCACATCTTTGTCGTTGTAGTACCCTCTTCGGGTTTTCAGTGTCAATGGGCAGCTCAGGTTTCTGCTCATGGCACGTGCGATCTCCTCAATACGGTTTGGCTTCAGCAGCAAACTGCTCCCGGCAGATTTGTTACAAACAATGTCAATGGGGCAACCTGCGAGGGGAATGGGATATATATATGAATATACAAATATATGACTATATAAGAGTATTTCATACTTCTTGCACATGGCTCGTGCGATCTCCTCAATACAATTCGGCTTCAGCAGCAAACTGCTACCAGCAGATTTTGTTGCAAACAATACCAATGGGGCAACCTGCGAAGGGAAGGGGATACATATATTAATATATGCATGTATGACTATATTAGAGTATTATACTTCTTGCTTATGAGGCGTTCGATCTCCTCAATACGATCGGCTTAATCAACAAACTGTGTGGGTGGGTGAGTTTGTGGGCTGATAATTTGGCGAAATTCCGAGAATTGTGAGAATCGTAGAAGAATTGTAAGAAACATTGCCTGGAAAATTTGAGGTACAGAGTATGACCTGGCGAGCTTGATGAGGTACACAGTATGACCTGTTGAGCTCGATGAGGTAGGAAGTATGACCTGTCGCGCTCGATGAGGTACACAGTGTGACCTGTCGAGCTCGATGAGGTACAAAGTATGACCTGTCAAGCTCGATTTCCAAATGCACGATTAAATGTTTTTATGATTATAAGTTTGTATGATTACATGTATGATTATCCATGTGTATGTAGCCAGGCTGCACGATTCTAAGTTTGTATGCTTGTAAGTTTGTATGATTACATGTTTGTATGATTATATGTTTGTATGTAGCCAGGCTGTGCTCGTCCAACATACGGTAATGTCCTGACGAGGCAGGCAGTACATTGGTTATTGGACAGCCTGGCAAGCTCAGACGCATGAAACATGCAGCTGGAGCGTGGTCACTTTGGGTTGACATACTAATTGCCACAACACGGAGGGTCCCCGAGGGGAGCTGTGGCAATACTCTACGCAACCCTTTGCCTGTCTGGGCTTGATTATTTGGCCGGGATATATTGGTCCTATTGGGCCAGTATTATTTGTCCTAGATAATTGGGCTTATTTTCCCTGGATTATTTGGCCTGTATTAATTTTGGCTTATTTGGCCTGGATTATTCGGCCTGTATATATTTCTCTTATTTAGTCTGCACTGTACAAATATAGCATATATATGACAAGATTTAGACCAGGAGCGCAAAAAGTGTGTCAGGTTGTATTTAATGCAAGGTACCAGTGTCTTTCTTAGCACCATGATGCTACTCGTAGCCTTCTTGGTGCTCCTAGCAGCTTGCAGCCCCCCCCCCCCCCCCCCCCCCCAAAGCAATCCCAAAGGGCTTTAATGAGGAACCCCAAAAACACACAACACTGAGGTCAGAAATTTAGCATTTGTGCTACCAGAGATGTTTTTAATTAAATTTAATTTAGCATTTGTGCTATCAGTGATGTTAACAATTTAATTTAGTTTAGCATTTGTGCTATCAGAGATTTAATTTAATTTCCCCAAAAGGCTTTCATGTAGAACCCCCAAAACACGAAGGTAATTCATTCAGCTAAGCCAACATAGCTTCCCCAAAACACTATGGCAAATCATTTAGCGAAATTGAGGTACAAATATGGATGGTCGAGCTCCATTTACAATTTCTCCGCTGAATTGCTATACAAACTACCCTGACAACTTTTTATGCGCACTGGTCTGTAGCCAGGCTGCATGATTATAATTTGGTATTATCATATGTTTGTATGATTATATGTTTGTATGTAGCCAGGCTGCATGATTATATGTTTGTATGATTATAATTTGGTATGATTATAATTTGGTATGGTCATTTGTTTGTATGAGTATACGTTTGTATGATTAGATGTTTGCATGATTATACAATTGTATGATTATCCATTTGTATGTAGCCAGGCTGCACGATTCTAAGTTTGTATGGTTATAATTTGGTATGATCATTTGTTTGTAGGAGTATATGTTTGTATGGTTAGATGTTTGCATGATTATACATATGTATGATTATCCATGTGTATATAGCCAGGCCGCATGATTATAAGTTTGTATGGTTATAAAAGTTTGTGACATGGTTATATAAATTTGTATGATTATACGTTTGTACGATTCTAAGTTTGTACGATTCTAAGTTTGTATGATTCTAAGTTTGTATGATTCTAAGTTTGTATGATTCTAAGTTTGTATGATTCAAAGTTTGTATGATTCTAAGTTTGTATGATTCTAAGTTTGTATGATTCTAAGTTTGTATGATTATTCGTATGTAGCCAGGCTGTGCTAGTCCAACATACGTGATGTTTCCTGGACAAGGCAGGCAGTACATTGCGTTTATGGACAGCCTGGCAAGCTCAGCCACCTGAAACATGCAGTGGGAGCGTGGATCATTTGGGTTGACATACTAATTGCCAAAACACGAGAGGGATCCCCGAGGGGAGTGTGGCAATATCTACGACAACTTTTATTTGCTATTGATGCGCACGCTACCATGAATACTTGCGATATTTTATTTATTGTTCTTATTATTCATTATTATTATTATTCATTAATTATTATCTATTATTATCAACGCGCAGGTATATGGTTTCTTTCTTATTATTATTGTATGATACTGAAGTGAAACTTAATAATGCATGCAGCTGGAGCAGTGGTCCTTTGGGTTAAATCACACTTTGCCACAGAGGGAGGTACAGAGGGAAGGTGTGGCATATCTAAAGCAACCCTTAGCCTAATTTCGGAACTGAGATTACTTGCCGAGATGTATTTGGCTGGATATTTGGTCTGGATTAATATTGGATATGGATTTTTGGCTGGACATATTGGGCTTAAAATACGGCCTGGATTGTTTGCTTATTTGGCCCAAAGCAACCCAAAAGCTAATAAATGTAGCACCTTGAAAACACAAAACACTAACGTCCGTAATTAGCATTATTTGCTAAGAGATTTAAATTGATTTTAATTTAATACAATACCATTTTTGGCTACAGATATTTATTTAATTGCATTTTGCATACAAAAAAAAAAAGATGTCTGTGTTCCAGTAAATATCCCGATTGCTACCACAGAGAATGTTTATTGAGCCAAAAAAGTCCGCACATTGAGACTACAATAAACGAAAAGCCATCATAAAGCGGAGCGCGGAGCCGGGGGGCATTCTGAAATTCTGACTAGATTAGCAGGCACATGCGTCGCAATGCAAGGGATGAAGGCACTTTCGAAAACACAACAGTTCATGCGAGCTATCGTATATGCAGTGGGTCGCAAGAGACCGAAATTGGACGGAGAGATGTATGGCACAAGAACAGATCAGGGCAATGAGATCAGGGGACTGCTAGTTTGACAGAGGGGGTGATGACGTGTCAGGCTTCGTCTGTCCTCGGTCGGAAAAGGTCGGAAAGCAACACGGACCCACGGGGTGGATAGCCCAGGGGGTGAATTGGGGGCTCCCGTCCCCAGGATGAAGGGGCCCCCAAAACCAACAGTTACCACGTTGGGGGGGGAAAAACCCAAAAAAAAACAAAAACAAAACAACGGGTAAAAACATGAAAAACATGCACAAAAATCCACAACCAGACTCCACAACCCCAAACAGCAGTTACCATGTGAAACACATACAGGTACATTGCGACAAAGAAATTCCACTCGCCAGCACACACCCAAACCAGTTACATGTGACAAAACAAACAGGTCATGCGAACAAAAATCCACACCAGCACCCACACCCAACACAGTTAGCCATGTGGACAAAACACACAAGGTACATGCGACAAAAAATCCCACACCCAGCCCCCACACCCCAACACAGTTACATGTGACAAAACACAAAGCTGCGCGGTACCATGCGACAAAAAAAATTTTCCCCCACCGCCAGCACCCACACCCACCCCAGGTT
>JAJSRW010001622.1:0-61729 GCA_022414725.1 Microglena sp. YARC
CGTAGTGAGTGGTGCATGGCGGGGGGGGGGAGTTGGTTGGTATAGGCAGGGGCTGGCTGCCTTGCACTGGTAGAGAAAGCCTGGGTGGGCGGGTAGTGTGTGTGTGTGTGTCGTGCTTAGACCAGGGGCTGGGCTGCACTCACTACACGGTGGACAAAGCTGGGGGGGGGGGGGGGGGGGGATTGGGGGGGATAGGGGGAAGCATAGTTACCCACAAGCCAGATATCCTCGGGCTTAGGGTTTAGGGTTGCGGGCTAGGGTTTAGGGGCTTTAGGGTTTACAGTTAGGGTTAGGGTTTAGGAGATCTGGCTTGTTGGGTACTAGCATCCCCCCACCATGGTGGGTGGTCGGTGGTGGGGGTGGGTGGGGAACTGTCTACCCTTGCACTTGGAGGTAGAAAGCTGGGCGTGGTGGGTGTGTAGTGGGTGTGTGGGTGCTCAGGGGGGGGGAGGGGGAGGGCGGGGGCGGAGGGCAGAGCTAGCTGGGTGGGGGGGGGGGGGGGCGGTAGTAGCTGCAGGTGGCGGGGGCGGGTAGTGGTGCTTAGGGAAAGGGGCTGCCGCTGCCTTGCACTCGGTGGGAAAGCTGGGAGTGGGGGCGTGGGCCTGGGGTGAGGTTAGTGATGTGTGGGGTGGGGGTGGGGGGGTGAGGGTTAGTGTGTGTGGGTGGGTGGGGGTTGAGGGTAGTGTGTGTAGTGTGTGGGGGGTGGGGTGGGGTGGCGCGAGTTGAGTGTAGTGTGATGTGTGGGGGTGGGGTGGGGGGGGGGAGTATGGTGTTGTGTGGGTGGGGCGGTAAGGGTAGTGTATGTGGGGTGGGGCGGTGAGGGTAGTGTGTGTTTGTGTGTGTGTGTGTGTGTGGGGGGGGGGGGGGAGAGAGGCTAGTGTGTGTTGCGGGGGGGGGGGGTGAGGGGTAGTGTAATGTGGGGGTGGGGGGGTGGGGGGGGAGAGGTAGTGTGTGGGGGGGGGGGTGGGGGGAGGGTAGTGTGTTGGGGTGGGGTGGGGGGGTGGGGGCGGTGAGGTAGTGTTGTGGGGTGTGGGGTGGGGGGTGAGGGTTGGGGTCTGAGGTAGTGGTATGTGCGCGTGGGGTGGGATGTGGGACGTGAGGTAGTGTGTGTGTGGGGTGGGGGGGTGGGGGGGGTGGGGGGTGAGGTTAGTGTGTGGGGGTGGGGTGGGGGGGAGGGGGGAGGTATGTGGAGTGTGTGTTGGGGTGTGTGTGTGTCGGGGGGGCGGGGGTATGAGGGTAGTGTGTGGCGATAAAATCGGTCTTGGCGGTAGTGGGTGTAGTTGTGTGGGGGTGTTGTGGGTGGGGGGGAGGTATTGTGTAGGTGGGGGTTTGACGGTAGTGTGTGTGTGGGTGGTGGGGGGTGAGGGGTGGGGGAGTAGGTAGTGTGTGTGAGCGGTGTGAGGGGTGGGGGGGTGAGGGTAGGTGGGGGAGGAGAGAGGTAGATGTGTTGTGGAGTGATATCAGGGTTGGGGGGAGAGTGTAGTATGTGTGGTGTGGTGGGTGGGGGGGTGGGATGGCGGGGTGGGGGGGTGGCCTGTGGGTGAGGCGTAGTGTGTGTGGGGTCGGGTGTGGTGAATAAGGGTGAGGAGTGGTGGGTGGGTGAGGGGGTGGGGGGAGGGTGAGGGTAGTGTGCTGTGTGGTTGGGGGGGGGGGGGGGGGGGAGGGAGTGTAGTGTGTGTGAGGGGGAATGGGGATGGGGGGGGGAGGGTAGTGTGTGTTGTGGGGGTTGCGAGGTTTGGGGCTTGGGGGGGGGAGGGTTAGTGTGTTGGTGTGTGTGTGTGGGTTGGGGGGGGGTTGGGGGGGCGGGCTGACGTAGTGTGTGTGGGTTGGGGGGGGGGGGGGTGAGGTAGTGGTGTGGTTGGGGGGGGGGTGAGGGGTAGTGTGTGGGGTGGCGGGGGGGTGAGGGCGTAAGTGTAGTGGTGTGGGGCGGGGGTTGGGGGCTGAGGGTAGTGGGGGGCTGGGGGGGGAACGGGGGGGGGCTAGGGGGGGGTGAGGGTAGTGTGTGTGTCTTCACCTCGAGACTGTGTTGTGGGCGGTGAGGTGGTGAGGGGGTGGGTGTGGTTGAGGTAGTGGTGGTGTGGGTGTGTTGGGGACTGAGGGGCTCTCCTGTGTGGGGTGTGGTGGGGTGAGGGTAGTGGTTGTGGGGTGGGTGCGGGGGGTGGGGGTTGGGGGAATTAGCGGTAGTGATGTGGGGGTGGGGGGTGGGCTGAGGGTAGTGTGTGTGGGGTGTGGGGTGGGGGTGAGGGGTTGAGGGTGTGTTATGTGGGTGGCGGGGGTAAGAGTGGAGGTAGGGGGGAGGGCAGAGCCGGTAGTATGTGTTCTATCGGCGGGGGGGTGTAAGTGTGTGTCCCTCTCGGGCGTGGGGGGGGGGGGGAGGGGGTTATAGAGGGTAGTGTGTGTGGGGTGTGTGGGGGGTGGATAGAGGGTTTGAGGGTCATGAGTGTGTGGTGGGGGGGTGGCGTTTTGAGGTGGGGGTGTGAGGGGCGTAGTGTGTGTGGGGGGGGCGCCGGAAGGTCACCTGGGTGGGGGCGTGAGGGTGGTGGGGAGGGATAGTGAAGTGTGTGGAGGCTGGGGAGGGCAGGCTAGCGGGGGGTGAGGGGGGGATGAGGTAGTGTGTGGGGGTGCAGGGGGCTGGGGTGAGGAGTGTGTGGGTCGGGGGTGAGGGGTGGGGGGGGGTTGCTGGGGGGTGAGGGTTAGTGTGTCACCCCTGTGGGTTGGGGGGGGGGGGGTTAGGGTAGTGTGTTGAGGGGTGGGGGGTTGTTTTGGGGGCTGAGGGTAGTGTGTGTGGGGTGGGGTGGGGGTGAGGGTAGTAGGTGAATTTACACCGTAATCCCTAAACCCCTAAACCCTAAACCTTAAACCCTAAACCCTAAAATATGTGGTTGGTTGGTTGGTTGGTTGGTTGGTTGGGAGAGTGTAGGTCACTCACCTGCTTGGTCAGAGAGATCTGGTTTATTGTTTGGTTGTTTGGTTGTTTGGTTGATTGGTTGGTTGGTTGGTTGGTTGGAGGTTACTAACCTGCTTGGTCACTCCTGTCTGTGCAACCACTTTTCTCTCCATACAATGGTTGGTTGGTTGGTTGGTTGGTTGGTTGGTTGGTTGGAGGTCACTAACCTGCTTGGTCACTCCTGTCTGTGCAACTACTTTTCTCTCCATACAATGGTTGGTTGGTTGGTTGGTTGGTTGGTTGGTTGGTTGGTTGGAGGTCACTAACCTGCTTGGTCACTCCTGTCTGTGCAACCACTTTTCTCTCCATACAAGCACTGAAGTACTTCTGCAGAATGTTGTCTTGCGGCACATCCCACCTGGGCAGTACAAGTCAATGATTAGGCAGCATAAGGCAGTACAAGGCAATGATTAGGCAGCACAAGGCAGTACAAGGTGATGATTAGGCAGCACAAGGCAGTACAAAGGCGATTGATTAGGCAAGCACAAGGCCAGTACAAGGGCAATGATTAGCAGCACAAGGCTAGTACAAGGCGATGATAGCAGCACAAGGCAGTACAACGATGATTACGACAGCACAAGCAGTACAAGGCGATGATTAGGCAGCACAAGCAGTACAAGCGATGATTAGCAGCACAAGGCAGTACAAGGCGATGACTAGGCAGCACAAGGCAGTACAAGGCGATGATTAGCAGCACAAGGCAGTACAAGGCGATGATGGCAGCACAAGGCAATCATGCGCTTGATGGAGTGGATGGGTGACATTTTTTCCCCTTTGCCAACATACACCCCTTCTACACTGAAACCCACCATCCAATCCATCACCAACACCTAATCCACCACCACCAACACCACCCAACCCACCAACACCCAATCCAACCCAATCCAACCACCACCACCGCCACCACCAACCAATTCGCCACCAGCCAATCGAACACAGTCCCACCCCCACCACCACCACCCAATCCACCACCCAATCCAACCTAATCCCACCACCACCACCACCACCACCACCACCATCACCCAATCCAACCTACGCTTACCACCATCACCCAATCCACCACCACCACCACCACCACCCAATCCCACCACCACCGCCACTACCACCACCATCACCCAATCCAACCTACGCTTACCACCACCACCCAATCCACCACCACCACCACCCAATCCCACCACCAACACCACCCAATCCACCACCAACACCACCATCACCCAATCCAACCTACGCTTTCCACAACCACCCAATCCACCACCACCACCACCACCACCACCACTACCACCCAATCCCACCACCACCAACACCCAATCCACCACCAACACCACCCTCACCCAATCCAACCTACGCTTACCACCAACACCCAATCCCACAAACAACACCAATACCAACCACCCAACACAACACAATCCCACAAACTTCAACACCAACACCCAATACCACCACCACTAACAACAAAACCCAATTCCACCAACATCACCAACACCCACCACCCAATTCAACTCAATCCCACCACCACCCACCACCCACCCAATCCGATCCACCACCACCACCACCACCACCACCACCAACAACAACAACAACAACAACCAAACCAATCGCACCACCCACTATTCCATCGACCACCAACCCCTACCCTACGCAAAAAAACAAATGAACAACAAACCCTCTCTACCCCTACTACAACACCCAACACCCAATCCAATCTAATCCCACCACCACCACCAACAACAACCAATCCCACCATCCACCATTCCATCGACCACCAACCCCAAGCCTATGCAAACACCCTACCCAACAACAAACCATCTCTACCCCTACTCCAACACTCAATCCAATCCAATCCCACCACAACAACCACCATCCCACAATCCAAACCAATCCCACCATCCACCATTCCATCGACCACCAACCCCAAGCCTATGCAAACACCCTACCCAACAACAAACCCTCTCTACCCCTACTCCAACACTCAATCCAATCCAATCCCACCACAACAACCACCATCCCACAATCCAAACCAATCCCACCACCCACCATTCCATCGACCACCAACCCAAAGCCTACGTGAAAACCCTAATGAACAACACACCCTCCCTACCCCTACTCCAACACCCACCATCCAATCCAATCCCACCACCACCACCACCACCGCCACCACTACCACCCAATCCAACCCACTCCCTCCCCCTGCCCAACAACAAACCCTCTCTACCCCTACTCCAACACCCACCACCCAATTCAACCCAATCCCACCACCACCACCACTACAACCCAATCCAACCCACTCCCACCACCCACCAACAACAACAAACAATATCTACCCCTACACCAACACCCACCCCTCCTACACCAACACCCACCCCCCTCCTAAACCGACAGCCACCACCCACCACAAAAACCTACCCCAATTCAACAAAAAAACATACTCAACTACAACACCCCTCCTACACCAACACCCACCCCTCATACACCAACCCCACCACTACCACCACCACCACCACTACAACCCAATCCACTCCCACCACCCACCAACAACAACAAACAACATATCTACCCCTACCACCAACACCCCACCCCTCATACACCAACCCCACCACTACCACCACCACCACCACTACCACCATCACACCCACCACGCTCACCCCCACCCCACCATCACCACCACCACCACCACAACCACACCACCACCACCATCACCACCACCACCACACACACACCACACACACAGCACCATCACCATCACCCCACCCCACACACCAGCCCACCACCACCCTCACCACCACGTACACCACCACCACCACCACCACACGCATGCACGCAAGCAAACACGCACCACGCACCACCACGACACACCACACCACCGCATCGCTATTCCACCAGTCCACCATGACCACCACCACCACCACACACACCATTTCCACAATTTTCACCACCACAACCACCCTCACCACCAGCACCACCAGCACCAGCACCATGCCCACCATCACCACCATTACCACCACCACACCCACACACACCTCTATCACCACCACCACAACCACCATGACCACAACTACAACCATCACCACCACCACGCCCACCCACACCACCATCACCACGACTACGACCAACACCACTACTGTTACCACCACCACCACCACCACCACCACCACCCTCCCCCCACCACCACCACCCTCACCCTCACCACCACCCTCACCCCCCCCCCCCCCACACACACACACCGCACCATCACCATAACCCCACCCCACCCACCAGCCCACCACCACCACCTCCACCACGACCACCATGACCACTACCACCACCACCACCATTCCTACAAACCACTTCCACCACTACCACCATCACCATCACCACGCCCACCACCACACACACCACCACACACACGCACGCAAGCAAACACACACCACACACCACCACGACACATCACCCCACTTCACCCCTATTCCACCAGTCCACCATGACCACCACCACCACACGCACACCATTTCCACCATTACCACCACCACGCCCACCCACACCACTATCACGACCACTACTACCACCACTACCACCATCACCACCACCACGACCACCACCACCAACAACATCACCACCACCGCAGCCACCACCATCACCACCACCACCACCATTTACACTACCACGACTACCCTCCCCACCATCACCACCACCACGACCACCACCACCACCACCATCACCATCACCACCACCACCACTGCAACCAACACCAACACCACCACCATTTCCACTACCACGACTACCCTCACCACCATCACCACCACCACACCCACCTTCACCACCACCACTATGACCACCCCCACCATCACTACCACCACGCCCACCACCATCACCACCACCACGCCCACCACCATCACCACCACCACCGCACACAGCACCAGAACCATCACCAACAACACAACCACCATCACTACCAACAACACACGCACACAAACCACACAAACACACACACACGGCACCACCACCATCACCCCACAGCACCCCACCCCACCCACCAGCCCACCACCACAACAACCACCACTTCCACTACCACGCCCACCACCACCACCACCACACAAACACGAACGCAAACACACACACACACCACAGACCACCACCCCACCGCACCGCACCCCACCCCACCGCACGCCATTCCACCACCACCACCACACAAACTAACCACCATCAACACACTGCACCCCACCCCACCCCACCCCACCATCAGTCCACCAGTCCACCACCACCACCATCACACACACACACCACCCCCATCAGCCCCACCCACTCAGCACCACCACCATGAACCACTCGACATGTCTACTCATGAACTCATCGACCCACCCCTCGTGCTGTACGATCTTTCGTACGAAGGTCTTAGACGGGGCATCGACATCGGCACCAAGGCGGATCGGCATGGCTTCTGGCTTGGTTTGGCTTGGGGCAATATCAGACATGCGAGAAGGCTAGACTACGCCTACGCTGAACGGCAAGGGTTCGGAATGAAATCGGCTGTTTCGGGGGTAATTATAGCAGCGGGGAGGGGCAGATAAAAGACAGTTGGCTTCGCGCATGGGTGGGGGGGGTAATGCAATTAGTAGAGTGCAGTAGCGGCCATCGAACGGCTGGTGGGAATGGGAGTTAAACAGGCGATGTGCTGGACTTCTCGTTGTGGGGTTGGCTCGGGTGGTAGGAGGACGGGCGGGAACGGGAGAGAATGGCGTGGCTGGGGTGGCGTGGCTCGGCGTGGCTCGGCGTGTGATCAGATCATGGCGTGGCTGGGGTGGCGTGGCTCGGCGTGGCTCGGCGGGTGATCAGATCAGCAGCTTGCCGGGCGCTCATCGCTCAGGTAAATGTAGCTAGTAGCTAAGCGTGATGGGAGGCAAACCTGCTAACTCACCAGACGCAACTGCCGAAATGTATACGTGAAATCCTCCACTAGGAAGAGGTTCGGACCAGGAGGAAAACAGACAGCGAACACCAGAAACACGAAACTCAAACGACCCTGGCAGGGAGCTTGTCTGCCATGGTCAATAGGGGTAATGGTGAATGTTTGTTTGGTCGAGGGTTGGTATCAGGGTTGTTCAGGACGCTGCGTCCTCCGTCGCAGACGCAACGTCGAAGGGTCCGTTGCGTCCTGGGACCCAACTTGGGGAGGGTCCGTTGCGTCGCAAACGCAGCTTCGTTGGGTTGGTTGCGTTGCAGGACGCAGGCTATGGGATGGTTATGCCGTTATGGGTAGGTTGCGTCTCAGGACGCAGGCTGTTCAGTGTGTTGAGTCTTGGGACGCAGAGCTGGGGGTCCCCTTGAACATCCCTAGTTGGAATCTCCTTGAAGAGGGTTGGTATCTCCTCCAAGATCTGTACCGTATTTCCTTGAAGAGGGTTGGTATCTGCTTGGAGATATGTATCTGATTGAAGAGGTAGGGTTGGTATCTCATTGAAGAGGGTTGGTATCTCCTTGAGCACATTAAGATGCAGCGATAGTAACTTCGGAAGGGTAAAGCGACAAGACAAGACAGCTGCACATCCTGCCCATAAAGAGAGAGATCTTTACGGTTCATAATCTCAGCTTATCTGTGAGAGAGACAACGTTACATAAGACCAGCAAATCAGTGCCGGGACAGGACAGCAGCACAGCCTGCCGATCATCAAATTGTACAACAGGAAGCACCGTGTTTTTTTTAGGCACCCCTACGAACCTGAAAAAAAATTAGGTACGGTAAAAAAAGGAAGCCAACTAGAGGCGGGAAGAAGAGCGGGAAGGGGAGGGATGCCGAGGCAGGCAATCCAGAGCGCCAAGCCCAACAACCACAAGAGAGGAGGGCCGGGGAAAGGCCAAAGACAACCAAGGGCATGCGCAATGAGCACCGATATTTTATATTTTATATTTTATATTTTATAAACTGCAGAGTGCACACACTAGTCTGTAGCAGTATAAACTGCAGAGTGCACACACTACTCTGTAGCAGTATAAACTGCAGAGTGCACACACTAGTCTGTATGCTCGTTACATAGAGTGAAGATAGCTGTCAAGCATGAAGGCTTGAGCTATATAGAAGATTGAAGGTGGCGGCAGGCAGTACATCAGGTGCTGCAAGGTAAGGCACGTGGTCATAGCTGGCATCGGCACTTATGCAGCAGGCGGTACTGAGCCCAGTAGGGTCTCAGACCTGTGTGCTCTTTGCCACTCTAGAGGCGACGCATTGGTCGCACTATAATAGAGGAGGGCCGGGAAAAAGCCAAAGGACAACCAAGGGCATGCGCCATGAGCACCTGAAGATGCCCCTAAAATAAAAAGCGCATGTCAACCCAGGTCAACCATCTTTCTGAAAAGGTCCTGGGTGCCTAGGATAGCAAGTTCTATGCAGTGTCGCATGCGAAGCTACAAAATTGCGGAGAGTGCTCGCGACGGAGCGACAGGTGGCAAAGGAAGCGAGTTAGTTCCGAGGCCATTGACTGCCGTGTCAGTCTACGTCTCGGTCAGATGGTCAGTTATACACACAGACGGACAAATGGGTAACCCTTGAAGAGGGGGCTCCGCCAAAAAGGAGGGATTGTGGATAGTCATCCCATGTTGGAGTATATATATGTAGTAGCTCAGAGAGAGAGAGAAGTTTCATTACATAAATTCAGCAAATCATTGCCGAGACCGGATAGCAGCACAGCCTGCCTAGTGCCAACGATCAATTTTTAGCTCAGAGAAAGAGGATTCGTTACATAAACTCAGCAAATCACTGCCGAGACAGGACAGGACAGGACAGCACAGCACAGCCTGCCGACAATCTAATTTGATAACAGGAGGCAAGAGAGAGGATTCGTTAACAGGAAGCACAAAATTTAGCTGAGAGAGAGGGTTCGTTACATAGACTCAGCAAATCACTGCCGAGACTGGACAACAGCACAGCCTGCCGACCATCCAATTTTATAACACGGAAGCACGAGGGTTTTTAAGGCACCCCCACAAACCTGAAAACAAACTAGGGCAAGTCCAAAAAAGGAAACCAACTAGAGGCGGAAAGGAGAGCGGAAAGGGGAGGGATGCAAAGGTACGGTATGCAATCCAGAACACCAAGCCCACCAACCACAAGAGAGGAAGGCCGAACGCAAAGAACTGAAAACCACCCAAGGGGCATGCGCTATGAGCACCTTAATATGCAGCGATAATGCCCTAAAAGGAAGAAAGCACAAGTCAACCCGAAATTGCGGAAAAGGACCGGAGTGTCAAGGATGATGACCATAGATACCCCATTAAGGAAAGAGGAAGGCCAGCCGAAAAACAGAGAGTCCAGAAACCAACATAGCAAGACACAGAAAGCAAGCACGCATGACAGGGGCAAGAGAATCCACCACCCTTGGCAGACCTCCCCTGCAGGGTACTTTAAACGGACCCCAACCTAATTCGGTCTGTTGCGTCCTGGGACGCATCCAACTTTGGTAGTTTGCGTCTGAGGACGCGTTAAGGACGTTAGGGTGCGTCTTACTATGAAAAGAAGCCGTAGCCCACGGCAATGGAGTGGTGGTGGGCCAATCAAATGATGGGTGAGACGCAACCAACATCTTGAACCTGCGTCTGCGACGCAACCAACATCATGGATCTGCGTCTAGGACGCAACGGACCCTCTCATGTTGCGTCTGCGACGCAACAGACCCTCCCCATGTTGCGTCCTGGGACGCAAGGACGCGCGTCCTGCACAACCCTGCTCCCCTGCCCGTACATTAGAAGCCACAAACTAGAGCTATTACCAGAGAAACGAATCCAACAAACTTAGCACATCCAGCGAGAAAGGGAGGCGAAAAGGAGAAGGGAGGGTGTAAGGTTTGGGGTTTAGGGTTTAGGGGTTAGGTTTTATAGAGAGAGGGGGTTCGTTACATGAACTCAGCAAATCACTGCCGAGACTGGACAGCAGCACAGCCTGCCGGCCATCCAATTTTATAACACGGAAGCACGAGGGTTTTGAAGGCACCCCCACAAACCTGAAAACAAACTAGGTCAAGTCCCCAAAAAGGAAACAAACTACAGGTGTAAAGGAGAGCGGAAAGGGGAGGGATGAAAAAGTAAGCAATCCAGAACACCAAGCCCACCAACCACAAGAGAGGAAGGCCAAACGAAAAGAGCTAAATACCACCCAAGGGCATGCGCTATGAGCAACTTAATATGCAGCGATAATGCCCTCAAAGGAAGAAAGCACAAGACAACCCGACACAACCAACTTGCAGAAAAGGACCGGAGTGTCAAGGATGATAACCATAGACACCCCATGAAGGAAAGGGGGAGGCCAGCCGAAAACAGAGAGGCCAGAAACCAATCTAGCAAGACTCAGAAAGCAGGCACACATGTTAGGGGCAAGAGAATCCACCACACTTGGTAAAACCTGCCCAGCCCGGACACCAGAAGCCACAAACTAGAGCTATTACTAGAGAAAAACGAAACCAACAATCTAAGCACAGCCAGCGAGAAAGGGAGGCGAAAAGGAGAAGGGAGGGGTTGGGGTTTAGGGTCCAGGGTGGAAACTGGTAATCCTAAACCCCAAACCCAAACCCGAAAACTGCGGGCATGAAGGGCCAAACCAAAGAACTATACAAAAGGGTGTCCTGTGACGTACGGAACCCGAGAGCGAACTAATGCTAGGCACCCAAGAAAGAGGAGCTGAAAAGAGGAGCGGAAAGAGGCAAGCAAGCAGGCGCGTGCAATGAAAGACTAGCAAAAAGGTATCAGCTAATCGTAAGACCACTCTTCTAACAAAATCAGTTGGCTACCTAACCGGTGCGTGTGAGAAGGGGAGGGTACCAGTGGAACCATGGGGAGAACAGGAGTGAAGAGCGGAGATGGTGAAGGTGGGATGGGGGGAGGAGAAAGGGGAGTTTTAGGGTTTAGCTAAAATCGTAGACCCGACGGTTAAGATATGACTCATAAAACAATAAGTGTCATCATTTTAACCACTGTCGCTGTCGAATAACGGAAATTATCCCCGCCTGTCACGCGGGAGACGGGGGTTCAGCTCCCCCCAGCGGCGAAGAATACATGAGATGTACATGTTCTAAATATATCGCTAACGTAATGCAAAAGTCAAAAATGCCCCTGCAAGTGCAACGGAATGGTAAAAACAGAGTTCTTATATTGCCAGCACATCTTAAAGGCTAGTGTCCTACCTTGTCTAAGCCTAATTGATTTTGTGAGGATGTTTGTAAAAAAAAACGGAAAGGGGGGGGGGGGGGGGGGGGGGGGGTACAGCACAGTCTCAAGCTGATATTGTGTTGAGACATGGCCCAAATAGCTGCAAATGAGAAGGAACGTGTTACATAAATTGTATAAAATATACGAAATCATCCAACTCTCTCTCGCTTTTGGGGACGTCTCTTCAGCCTATTGGGCTTGCACATGATCATTACTTCATTAGGGGTGTGCTGTCAAGGCCATTAGGCCTTATCAGCATCAATTGCGGTTCACTCGATTGTTTTATGACTTGGTGACTACTACTGTACTTCCTTATAACTATAGCTGTAGATAGTAACTGCTTTTCTGTCTGTACTGTGTCACACTCTGTGATACAGTGCCAGCTTCCCGTAAGCAGCGTCCCCTGGCGTCCTTTCTGCCACGCGCTGTCTAGCCAGGGTCTAGACCCTGCTGTCTTTACCCTGATCCCACCACTGGTGTTTTCCTTTAAGAGGGTTCCCCCGGTGCTTTAACTATTCTCATCTTGCGTAAAAAGATTGGCGTGTTTGACCGCTGCGAGTATCTCTCCACTCTTGAAGTGTATAAGCTGATAGTTATCGGGCTCATCAAGGTACCACTGCTTTACAATGCAACTTCCGCGTGGTCCTCTCCTTGGCTTCGACAAGCTTCATTCTGGAAGTTCCGAAGTCCTGACGACTGATTGGCTGATTGATCGGGCGCCATCGGCCTCTGCTTGCAGTGGTGAGAATCCTTCCGCCGTTGCGGAAGCCACACCCCCTTTGCCTTCCCCCCGTTTCCCGCTTCTTCCCCTGCCGTCTGTCGCCTCCTCCCGCCTGTCGAGGATGTGTTGATGCATATCTGTGACGTGCAGACTCAAATCAGTGAGTACTCCCTCGGTGCTGTACCTGAGTCTGCCCGCTTCGTGGATGATGCGATCTCTAATGCCTTTGATACCGAGGATGAGGATGACTGTGACGTGCAGACTCAAGTCGGCGACTAGCCTGGACATCGGTGGAGCGAGGTACCCCGTCTTCGTCTGCTCGCGTCCTTGACGCCGCTATCATATCTCCGGTGTTTCAGGCTCTGCCTGCAAAACCGGAGGTTGCCAAGCCGACCAAGCTCCCTGCTGATATTCCACTGTCTACGTCGTCTGTGACCACCTTTGCGCTGCCCAGCCGACGGTCGGCTATTGACATGAGCTTGCGCTCTCGTGGCTCTGTGCTACCTTCTGGAGAATTTTTTGATCAAGCTGGCGGATCATCAGCTCAATCTGGCGGACCGCCGGCACTGCCGTAGGGTTCGCCAGAGCGTACACTAGAACGTCCTACGTGTCTGGAACTGGAAATTCTGGACGGAGGTGGCAGGAAGCAGGGGGGTACGGACAGCACCACTAAGGGTGCTGCTCCCTCTACCCCCCAACCGGGTTTCGCAGCGCTGGACATCGCCCCTGCTGGGGGCCGAGGTGGAGGCCGTCATGGCCCTGGTCGCGGCAGAAGTGGAGATTCTTTGGCACGTACGATTCTTTGGCATGATTCCTTGGTAGATATTTTGCTCTCTTAGGATCCTTGGGGCACCTGCTGGGTACGTTCCGTTGTTCGACGGAAATTGCGTCTTTGTCTTACCGTGCCCCTGGTCCTTCCCCTGGGTGCCCTCCTTAGGTGTATGCCTCAGCTACATGGGTTTGTGTTCAAGTGCTTGAGGTCTGACAGGGCCAAGGAGTTTTTTAGTTAAGTGGAAGTGGAATGGTTAATCAAGGTTGGGGCAGTACACGAGTTGTCGTTGATGCACACTGCTCAGCAGAATGCGACTGTTGAAAAGTGCATGTTATCTTCGCATCCGTCTACCCAATTGGGGTATGATGACTCCTTATGAGTTGTTCTTTGGTATGGTTCCGGATGTGTCGTTGTTGCGAGTCTTTCGTTGCCCTTGCTATGTTTTTAGTCAATGGGACAAAGCGTAACTTGCTTGATGCGAGGGCATTATTTGGTAGACTGGTTGGGTATCCCCTGGTGAGTAAGGGTTATTATATTTGGGTTCCGAAGTTGCGCCAGGTAGTAGAAAGTCGTGATGTACTCTTTTATATCCAGTTTAGATCTAAACTGTCTGCCTGGGCTCTCCCCTTATTAGGATGGGTCCCCATGCCCCGCCAGCATCTCTCCTGTCATCAAACAGTGATATGTTACGTGTAGCCGGTAATTCCCTACGCCCTTTCGCGGCCCGGATTGTTGACGTCTGTCCTGGTCCTCGTATGACGTTGCGTCACAGGCCAGCAGCTGATCGTGCTATATGCAGTGTGAAGCGAAAGGGTGGGCGGGAGTCTAAAGTCCCTCCGAATATTAATTTACCCGAATCTCAGGTGGTCGCCAGGCCCTCCTCTGTGCCTCCTCTCACAGGTGAAACTATTCTCATCTTTGCGTTAAAAGATTGGCGCGTTGACCGCAGCGAGTATCTCTCCACTCTTGAAGTGTATAAGCTGATAGGTTATCGGGTCCATCAAGTTACCACTGCTTTCAAATGCAACTTCCGCGTGGGCCTCCACTTGGCTTTGAAAAGCTTCATTCTGGAAATGGAGCTTCTTGGTCACGGCAAATGCAGCACATTATCGTCAGTAATGGCTGTGACGCTGTCCTCCCTAAGGAATCGAGGACCACAACTGATTGGCTGGACAATCGAGCGCCATCGGCCTCTGCTTGCAGTGGTGAGAATCCTTCCGCTGTTGTGGAAGCCACACCCCCTTTGCCTTCCCCCCATTTTCCCGCTTCCTCCTCTCCCGTCTGTCGCCTCCTGTGCCCTACCGTCTGTCGCCTCCTTCCGCCTGTCGAGGATGTGTTGATGCATATCTGTGACGTGCAGACTCAAATCGGGGAGTACTCCCTCCATGCTGTGCCTGAGTCTGCCCGCTTCGTGGACGATGCGATCTCAGATGCCTTTGACACCGAGGATGAGGATGACTATGACGACCTCAAGAGTGCGACTAGCCTGGACATCGGTGGAGGTACCCCGTCTTCTTCTTCTCGCGTCCTTGACGCCGCTACCATATTTCCGGTGTTTGAGGCTGTGCCTGCGAAACCGGAGATTGCCAAAATGCCAAGCCGACCACTCAAGCTCTCTGCTGCTGTTCCACTGTCTTCGTCTTCTGTGACCACCTTTGCTCTGCCCGGCCGTCGGTCGGCTACTGGCATGACCTTGCGCTCTATACTAGTGGATCTGTGCCATGAAGGGCGCCTGGAGGCGCGTCCCGAATGAAATTATTCGAATCCTTAATTCTATGTATTATATTAATTAAATTGAATTGTATTTAATATTGTGTTATTTTAATTCGATTTATTCCTTTCCATTTAATTTTATTTGCGTGATTTGAATGCATGTAATTGATTTAAATTGTATGAATTAGAATAGGATTAAATTTGAAGGGCGCCTGGAGGCTTTAAATTAATTGAATTCCAACGAATGGATTGATGATTTAGCATTGTTAACTATAAAGTGACGAAAAAGAGAGTTTTTGAAGGGTTGTTGATTGTTCAGCAGTATTGAACGTTTCTGTAGAGTGACTTTTTTTTAAAGAATTTGATGCAAGAAAAATGAGGCCAATCAGGTGTATGGTTGATTTTACGGGATTTGTACAAGATATTGCATGTTTCGGCCCAGCCCAGACGTGAACGGTATGTCCCGTCCTCCTGAACGGGTTTTTGCCCAGCGGCAGGTGGCGTGGCTTGCCCCTGCCCCCGTGAACGGTATGTCCCCTCCTGAACGAGTTTTTGGCCAGCGGCAGGTGGCGTGGCTTGCCCCTGCCCCCGCCCGGTGGCCCCCGCCCCTGCCCCACGCACGGCCCTGAGGTGGGGTCCGTGGGCTAATTATAGCGCAAGTGCCCTAGGGGAATGTTTCGTCCATTGTGATGCTTGCATGTTTCGCCTCCAATTTTTGACGACAATTCTGCTCCCAAACCTATGTGTACGCATGTGTTTGTGTGGTTCAAATTTGAAATGTTAGCTTAAAACACCCTTAAATCAAATTGTTAACCGTGAATTGTAACTTTTTTGGCCCAAGCTGAGCTCCTTTTCGTGAATT
Organism: Microglena sp. YARC; assembly: GCA_022414725.1. Classification (NCBI taxonomy): domain Eukaryota; kingdom Viridiplantae; phylum Chlorophyta; class Chlorophyceae; order Chlamydomonadales; family Chlamydomonadaceae; genus Microglena; species Microglena sp. YARC. The sequence goes on from JAJSRW010001622.1 coordinate 16,184, forward strand.
GCGATGCTTAAATATGCTCTGGTCAGAATTCGTCCGGTATAAATATGTCTTATAATTCATCAAAAATATAGAATCAACTTTTCAACTTTTCAACTTTTTCAACTTTTCAACTTCAACTTTTTTGATGTTTTTCATAAAACCTGAAAAAATGGTTTGTGACACACGGACGGACAATTTAATGGGGCTAATCCCTCTTCAAATAAAGGGCGCCTGGAGGCATGCCATACCATACTAATATACCATGCATGTATATACAAACCATACCATGCTATGCTACACCATGCCATTCCACACCATACTACAATTGTACAATTCACGCATGCATGGCATGTATAAACCATTACATGCCATGCTATGCTTCACCTTGCCATACTACACCAATAAACCGTGCATGTAGGTACAAATCATACCATGCTGTGCTACACCATGACGGCTGGGGAGTGAGGCAGGGTGTGGGCAATGGGAGCAAAGCCCAGGCCAGGAAAATCTGGGGCGGGAGTGGGAGGAAAGGTTGACAGGTCCGGGGGTGGACGCTGGCGTGGGGTATAGGGGCGAGAGGATGGGAATATGGGATTGGAGTGGGGGGGTGTAGAAGTGGGTAGAAGTGGGAAGGGAAGTGTCGAGAGGTCCGAACTCGGACGTGGACGTGATTGAGTTCAATGCGGCGCTAACCCTGTGCGATTGGGAGTGCATGTTAAGCATTGAACATGGTGTGGTGGGTGTGGGTGGGATACCTGGCGGAGGCGGAAGGGGAGACAGGCGAACGCCGGGATTGTGAATTGAGCGGGATTGGGAGTTGATCTGGAAGGAGATTTTTAACGGGAAGGAGAATTGTCGGAAGGCGGCAGCAAGCAGGCAGAGTGAGGCGAAAATTCGTCGTGATCAGCAGCAAGCAAGCAGAGGCAGGCGAAGGGAAGACAGGCTAACGTCGGTATTGAGAATTGATCGGGATCGAGAATTGATCGGGATTGAGAATTGATCGGGACTGAGATCGGCGACCAGGTGCAGGTGATGATGATTGCGGGGTGATGATTTGTAGTGGGGGGCCGGTGGGGGGGCCGGTCGACAGCCTGGCAGTGGCAGACTTGCAGTGTGGCAGCATCGCAGTGGCACGCCAGTAGGACCAAGGCGAATTGTTCAGGACACTGCGTCCTCCGTCGTCGAAGGAACGTCGAAGGGTCCGTTGCGTCGCAGACGCAGCTTCAGTAGGTTGGCTGCGTCTCACTTGAATGCCATGCGTCCCTCTGCGTCCGATTCCGTCCCATTGCTGGCGGCCTCGGAAGTGCCCATGCGAACGTTTGTACCTCCATGGTTTACAGCACGATGGTCGCAAGTGCGTGAGATGGATTTGAATTCGTTTCCCATGGAATTGCTCATTGTGCAAGTTGCAAGGCTGGAAACATAAACATTACGAGAATTATGAGTACCTTAGTTAATTGGCGTGGCTTGATTTCCAACCTGGCCCACCCCACGCACGGCCCTGCGGGTGAGTTGTGGGTGAAATCCGTGCTAATAATAGCTCAAGTGCCCTAGGAGAATGATTCGTTCATTGTGATGCTTGCATGTTTCGCCTCGATTTTTTGACGACAATTCCATTCCCAAACCTATGTTTGCGCACATGATTGGATGGTACGAATTTGAAATGATGACAAATGTTACCCAATAATTGTCGCTTTTGGCCCAAAAAGCACAAACCTTAGCTCCTTTTCTTGAATTGCGATGCTCATAAGTGGTCTCGTCAGCAAATCTCCGGTATCAATAAGTCTTATAATTGGGATATCTTATATAATGTTTTGTTTTTTTGTGATTTGAAGTGAAACCTGAAAAGTAGGTTGTGACACACGGACAAACACACACACACAAACAAACAGTTTTGACAGGCTAATCCCTCAATCAAATAAAGGGCGCCTGGAGGCGCGTCCCGAATGAAAATGTTTAACATAATATGAATTAAGTTTAACAAATTATTGTATAATTTTATTATTGTATAATTGTATACTTAATTAAATAAATTGTATTAATTAATGAATTATATGATTCAACTGAATTAATCAAATTCTGTTAAATTGATTGATTAATTTTAAAATTATTAATTAATTAATTAATTAATAACATCATTAATTAAATTATATTAAATTAATTATCAATTTAATTAATTTAATTGTATTAATTAATAAATCAATTAATTAAACTGTATTTAATTATTTTTTATATAATCTAAATTATGTTGTATAGACTTGAATTTAATGCATTTAATTAATTTGAATTGTATGCATTTGAATTCAATAGATTTGGATTTAATTTAACTGAATCGATGGATGTAGCTTTGTTTACTACGAAGTAACGACAATTGACATTTTGTAGGGTTGTTAAATTTGAAGCAGTATTAAACGTGTATGGACTGTCTTGTAGATGGGATTTATTTGCAAGCAGTTGATCCGCACGAAATGTTACCAATTAGAGGTATGGTTGATTTTGTTCGGTCAGCCGTATACAAGCTTGATGTGGCTTCATTCCCCACAATTATGGCAATTAATTCGGGACCCCCAGGACACAAGCCGCTTGTTGCCTAATACAATATCGTATTACGAGATCGCAGTGTGATATGCGTTCTGACTCGTGTTTTGCCAATGAGGTTGTTGAGTCGGCTGGACGTGTCCCTGGCGTGCGTAGGATTGAACACATAGTCTAGAACAGCCTGGACACGTGGCATCTGAATTATGGTCAAACCGCTGGCATTCAAACCAACTAAGCAACTAACCCTGAACACATTAGAAGTCACGGGCAGGAAATGGGGCAAATGGTCGAGAAATAGTTGATAAGCAGAATGCGAGAAAGTGAGAGGAGGGAGGCTGGGAGTTTCAGAAGTAGTGGAGTAAGTAGGTACTCATAGCAGAATATGTTACAAAACATTTGACAACTATTGAGAAGGATCATGACCGCTGCAAAGCTGATATTTTTAGTCAAGCGCACTCCAACTACGAACCAAATGTTTGGGTGCAGAGTTTGCCGGTATCAGCAGCACAGATGGAGAGAAACACTAATGTACAAAGATGACAGGTGAAACCAAGAGGGGCATCAGAGGCCTAAGCATACATAATCTATACCACACCGCACACATGGTATGTGGCTATCCATGCACAGCCAAGCAGCACTGCGCACACACATTCACACACATATGGCTATCCATTCACTGCCACACAGCACTGTGCACGCACATACACACATAGCTGGCTATCCATGCACTGCCACATAGCACAGCGCACGCACATACACACACATGTGGCTATCCATGCACTGCAACACAGCACTGCGCACGCACATACACACACATCTGGCTATCAGTGCATTACCACACAGCACTGTGCACGCACATACACACAAATCTGGCCATCCATGCACTACATCACAGCACTATGCACACACATACACACACATCTGGCTATCCATGCACTACAAGATAACCACATGCAAACACAAATGCATTCAGCCAATCAAGCATGCACACACAAAACAACTGGCTACTCATACATTGTCGCACAGCCATGTGCTAGTACATACACACACATCTGGCTATCCATGCACTACAAGACAACCCCATGCAAACATGAACACACTCATATACAAACACATGCACGCACAAAACAATTTGCTATCCATGCACTGCCACACAGCACAATGCACGCACATACACATATATCTGGCTATCCATGCACTGCCACACAACACTGTGCACGTGCATACACACACATTGCTGGCTACCCATGCACTACCACACAGCATTGTGCATGCACATACACACATGTGGCTTTCCATGCACTGCCACACAGCACTGCGCACGCACATACGCACACATCTAGCTATCCATGCACTACAACACAACCCCATGCAAACACAAACACACTCAAATACACATGCACGCATGCACGCACGCACCAAACAAATTGCCATCCATGCACTGCAACACAGCACTGTGCACGCACATACACACACATCTGGCTATCCATGCACTGCAACACAACACTGTGCATGCACATACACACAAATCTAGCTATACATGCACTGCAACACAGCACTGTGCACGCACACACACACACATCTGGCTATCCATGCACCAGAAGACAACCACATGCAAACACAAACACATTCAGCCAATCAAGCATGCACACACAAAACAACTGGCTACACATACATTGCCGCACGGCCATGTGCTAGAACGTACACACACATCTGGCTATCCATGCACTACAAGACAACCCCATGCAACCATGAACACACTCAAATACAAACACATGCACGCACAAAACAATTTGCTATCCATGCACTGCCACATAGCACTGTGCACGCACTTACACACACATGTGGCTATCCATGCATTGCCACACAACACTGAGCACGCACATACACACACATAGCTGGCTATCCATGCACTACAACAGCACTGCGCACTGCGACATACACACACATTTGGCTATCGATGCTCTGCAACACAACACTGTGCATGCACATGCACACACATGTGGCTATATATGCACTGCCACACAGCACCGCGTGAGTACTTACACACACATCTGGCTATCCATGCATTGCCACACAGCACTGTGCATGTACATACACACACATATGGCAAACCATGCACTACATGACAACCTCTTGCAAACACAAACACATTCAGCCAATCAAGCATGCACGCACAAAACAACTGGCTTCACATACACTGCCGCACAGCCATGTGCTAGTACATATGCACACATCTGGCTATCCATGCACTACACGACAACCCCATGCAAACACAAACACACTCAAATACACACGCATGCACGCACAAAATAAATTGCCATCCACGCACTGCCACACAGCACTGTGCACGCACATACACACACAACTGGCTATCCATGCACTGCAACACAGCACTGTGCACGCACATACACACACCTCTGGCTATGCATGCACCACAAGACAACCACATGCAAACACAAACACATTCAGCCAATCAAGCATGCACACACAAAACAACTGGCTACACAGACACTGTCGCACTGTTATGTGCTAGTACATACACACACATGTGGCTGTCCATGCACTACAAGACAACCCCATGCAAACACAAACACACTCAAATACACGGATATGCAATACAAATTAATATCCATGCACTTCCACACAGCACTGTGCACGCACATACACACACATCTGGCTATCCATGCACAACCACACAGCACTGTGCAAGCACATACACACACATCTGGCTATCCATGCACTGCAACACAGCACTGTGCATGCACAAATTACACATCTGGCTATACATGCACTGCCACACAGCACTGTGCACGCACATACGCACACATCTGGCTATCCATGCAATACAAGACAAATCCATGCACACACAAACACACCCAGACACTCACGCATGCAAACACACAAACGAACAACTGGTTGCACATGCACTGCCAAACAACACTGTTCATACCAAATACACACACCTGTCCATCCATGCACTATAAGACAACCCCAGGCACATGCACACACATCTGGCTACACATGCACTGCCACACAGATCTGTTTCCGTACACAGTTACACACACCTGGTCATCCATGCACTACAAGACAATCCATGGACAAAACAACCCAATCAGACACTCACGTACACACACACCAGGCCCATCCATGCAATACAAGACACCCATGCACACATTCACACATACCCAGACACTCACACACGCACACACAAGGGGCTACGCATGCACTGCCACACCGCCCTACTTACATACACACACACCTCGCCATCCCCATGCACTAAAAGACATCCTATGACACAAACAACACACTCAAGCACTCACCCACACACACAGGCTATCCATGCACTACACCATGCACTCACACACACTGGCTATCCATTCACTACCCATGCACACACACAAAACACACTCAGACACACCTTGAACACACACATAACTGGCTATCCAACTGCCAGCACACACAAACACAACTACGGAAGCACGAATAAATACACGCACTACACACACACATAACACGATCGCAATCATCTGTCTCATTAACACCATCAGTACTAACAATCTCAACCGATGACCATCATCATCACTCCTACAGATTATAATCATTATTTCACAACCATCACTGCATACTTTTTTACCAATTTATACCATGCATGTAGGTACACATCATACAATGCTATGCTACACCGATGCCATGCCCACTATTATTACCCATATGTACCAATGCATGTGGGTATAAACCATAACATTGCAGTGCTATGCTGCCACCAGGCACATACTAATCACCTAGTTGTACCATGTCATGTAGGTATAAAACTCATCCATGTCATGCTATTCTGCCACATGCAGTACCATACCAAATTTTAACCATGCAGGTAGAGCAAGGGGTGTAGCATGATCCTTCCTAGTAGTCCAGCTGCATGGAAGCAGGGAACCGCGCGCGCTTTAATGAGGCGATGGGCGACTATCAGAGTTGTGAACTGAGGGGGGCATCAAAGAATTGCGAAGAATTGGTTCAAAGACAAGTCCTAGGCGCGGTCGAAAGCTAATAATTGAGAGAAACTTTCAACTGAATAAGCTCTGCGAGAATGGGCGAGGAGGGAAACGAGCGAAGAGCGGGTCCTAGCGTGATCTAGGCGCCTGCCAGGGGAGGGGCAACGTATGGCGCGGTGGCGTGGTCCATTTCGCCCTCGGGGGGGGCAATACAAAATGGGGGCGCTTGGCCCATGCGAATGATGGTACCTCCATAATTGTAGTTTGCAACTCGAAAGTCGCTGGTGCTTAATTCCAAGCTCCGCAATTCGATTGTGTGAGCTGAATATGTTATCGTTGCCACTGTAATTGTCATTGTGCAAGCTCGCGAGGCTGGAAACATGAACATTACGTGATTTTGAATAAACAGTACATATACCGTAGGCCCACCACACGCACCCGTCCCATCCCACGCACGTGCCCTGCGGGTGAGTTGTGTGGGTGAAGTCCGTGCTAAATAATAGGCGTCAAGTGCCCCAGGGGAATGTTTCGTCCATTGTGATGCTTGCATGTTCGCCTCGATTTTTGACGCGACAATTCCATTCCCAAACCTATGTATGCGCACATGATTGGTGGCTACGAATTTTGAAAAATGATGACAGATTGTTACCCAATAATTGTCGCTTTTGGCCCAAAAAGCACAAACCTTAGCTCCTTTTCTTGAATTGCGATGCTCATATGAGGTCTCTTGAGAATATGTCCGTTGTCAATAAGTCTTATAATTGGGATATCTTATATAATGTTTTGTTTTGGGGGGATTTGAAGTGTAACCTGAAAAGTAGGTTGTGACACACGGACACACACACACACACAAACAGTTTTGACAGGCTAATCCCTCAATCAAAATTTTTGTAATTTTTTTCATTCGGGTAAAATTTGTAATTTTTTTATTCGGGTATCTGGAGATTTTTTTCATTCGGGTACATTTTTGGATCTTTGGCTTCGGCTCCTGAGGAAGCCAGCCACCTCCGCCCATGGAGACCGCCACCTCCAGCCCCTCCCCTCCGATGGCGTGTGCATCTGGGTGCCATGCTTATGAGCAATTCTGCTCTCTAGAGGTCCTGCTCCGCCCTTGCCATTGGCGTACTTTTGAAGCTTCTCCGTCGGGCTCAAGTGGATGCTGATAGCCTGGACATCAACCTGTACGTATGGTAGGCTAGATGTTACTGCTACTCAGGAAGCTAGAGCTCAGGGTTTTAGGGGGCCGAGTTATGGCTTTACTGAAACTGGGGCAAATGTGTCGTGATTTCCTGGGAGCATGTGACTGTGGGCATTGAGTATCCTACGCGCAATGGTCCCTTTGGTGCTGGGTGGCCGTGCACTGAGAACCGAAAAAAAAATAGGCCACCAGTTTTTGCGATCGACCGTTCCCTGCCATACTTGTATCAATGTCGTAACTATCTCAGTGAGCTATTATCTCCGTGGTCTTTTTTGCAGGGGGGGGGTTTTCCTTTTTTTTTCCCCCCTACAGAATACGGTACCACAGACCCTGGTCGGGCTCCTTCTGTTATAGTACGGCTTATATGTCGTATCTAGAGTGGCAAAGAGCGTACAGGCCTGAGTCCCTACTGGGCTCTGTAACGCCTACTGCACAGTGCCAATGCTAGCTATGGCTGTGTGCACTACTATGCAGTGCTTGCTGTACTGCCTGTCGTCTCCTTTTGTATGGATCGGCGCTACGGCGCTGATAAGCTATCTTTATCGTTAAATCGTACAACAAACTAACAACGTGAGTCAGACTGATTAACGCCTGCAGTCCCTGCTTCCATTATAAAAACTCATACTATTTCGGCTTCATGACAAACATGCATGGGGTGGTCTGTATGTAGTGGGTAGTGGGGTGTATGTATGTACGTGTGGGTTGGTCTGGTTGTAGTGGGTAGTGGGGTGTATGTATGTAGTGGGGTAGTTGGGAGTATGTATGTGCAAGTGTGAGATATGTATATAGTGGGGTGTACATAATATTTCGGCTTCATGACAAACATGCAAGGGGTGGTTGGTAATGGTTGCATGCACATGTGCGTTGTGGCCTTTGGCCACTCTAGTGTCCGTGTGGTGGGGATGATCATGGCAACAGTGCATGATGAAAAGCCACATCATGTTAATGGGGATGGAAATATGAGTGGGTGGGTGGGCACCTTTCAACCCTTCCATAAACTCGTTCCATTGTTTTTTGACTGCATAACAAATCAGAATGTGTGTGTGAGGGTGTGGGGGCAGGCTTCCAAGGGGCACAGGGTACATCTGACTAAGCCCTTCCAGACTCAGATGTGCAACATTTGTGTCTGGATTCGCCCGACTTCGTGTGGGTACGATTTGGTGTCGATTTGTATCTGATTCGCCTGCCTCGCGAGGGGGGGCGCCCTGGGGGGGCGCCAGCGGGGCAGTACGTTGTCCCGCACATTCCTGCAACCGGCCAGCGACCATTTACCCTCGTGTTTCGAAGATAGCTTAGCCTTAGCTCGCAACAATTCCCTCGCGACATGCCCGTGGTGCTTAGCGCATTGCTTCCTTAGCACACATACCTCAGAAGAACACAGCTAGTTTCGATTCCTCCGCTTCCCCAACCAACCAACTGCATCCCACTTTTCGAACTCCCTCATCGATCATTCATCACCCCTCATTCCTTATACCTCTCCTATTTATCGCATCTGCAGCTACTTCTACTCCCATACGGCCGTCCAGACATGCCAGAACATGTGCCTAATTTGACACACCGCATGCTCCTTCCAGGTCACACACACCATATTGTTATATGTTGTATGTACAAGTCCCTTGGACTGCAACGTACATAAATAAATAAGTAGCAGCACCAGAAACAGCACCACCACCACCACCACCACCACCATACACCACCACCAGCAGCGACACCACCAGCAGCAACAGGAGCAGCAGCAGTACCAGTACTAGTAGCAGAATCAGCAGCAGTACTGTACACCAGCACAGGCAGCACAACCTCCCGCACTAGCAGTATAGAGCACCGAAAAGCACCGAACAGCAGCAGCAGCAGCAGTATAATCAGCAGCAGTAGTGTACACCAGCACAGGCAGCACAACCGCACCACCAAGAACAGCAGCAGCAGCCGCAGCAGCAGCACCAGCAGCAGGATCAGTATAAGCACCACCAGCAACAGCAGCACCACCAGTACAGCATAATATTTGCATAGGCACTACACCATAGGCACTGCAACACTACAACACGACAGCACTACAGCACTACAACAATACTACAACACTTACAAAACTACAACACTACAACATTAACACATGCACCATGAAACAATTAACATTGTCATAGGCACTACAGCGCACTACATCACTACAGCCACTACAGCACTACAACAATACTACAACACTTACAAAACTACAACACTACAACATTAACACCACTGCACCATGACAACATTAACATTGTCATAGGCACCACAACACTACATCACTACAGCACTACAGCACTACAACAATACCACAACATGGCAACATTAACAGGATCATGGACACAACAACGCCATGTCATGTACACAGCACTACAGCACTACAACAATACCACAACATGGCAACATTAACAGGATCATGGACACAACAACGCTATGTCATTCACATTATGACAAAATGAACATTATCATGCACTAGCAGTATAAGCACCGCAGCAGCAGCAGCAAGCAGCAGCAGCAGCGCAGCACCTCAGGAGCCGCAGCAGCCAGTATAAGCACACAGGAGCCGCAGCAGCAGTAGCACCATCATTAGAAGTAGAAGGACCAACAACAGCAGCAGCAGCAGTATAAGCACCACATGACCAGTAGCAGCAGCAGCAGCACTCAAAGTAGAAGAACCAACAACAGCAGCAGCAGCAGTATAAGCACCTACAACAGCAGCAGCAGCAGCAGCACCATCACTAGAAGTAGAACAACCAACACCAGCAGCAGCAACATATCATGGATACTACAACACAACAACACTATGTCATGAACATTATGACAAGCTTTAGCGGTTGTGGTCGCTGTCAGCTGCCATGGTAGCTTTGTCCAGGCAGCGGCAGAAGCTTCACCATACACCACCAGGCAGCACCGTCATTAGACGTAAATAATCATCAGCGGTAGCAGCAGCAGCACCACCATACATCACCACCAGCACCACCAGCACCAGCACCAGCAGCAGCAGCAGCAGACACAATAGCACCATCACATAGACTTTGACCCCTTCCGTTTGTGGCTTGGACTTTCCCGTTTAGGTTTTAGGTTTTAGGTTCAGGTTTCAAGTTCAGGTTTTAGGTTTTAAGCTTTCGGTTGTGACTTGGTTTCCTTGCATGTTTTCATTTCTCCGGTTCCTATCAGGTTTTCATTTCAGGTTTTCAGGCCAGCCAGGTTGTAGGGTTCAGGTTTTTTGTTTAGACCCCCCCTTCACGTGGGCTCAGGCATACGTCGGTTGCGAGCAGGGGACCGTCTGCTAACATGGAGATTCACTTCGAATCGTGTGTGTGTTTAGGGTTTGGGTTTAGAGTTTGGGTTTTAGGGTATATATTTAAGGTTTAGGGTTCTGGTTCCATGACGAATTCACTTGGAAGCCCAGCCTGGCAACGGACTGCACACAGCCCCCATCCCCCGCCGATGCACGTGGCATTCAGCCAGGGTGTGTTGGATTCGCTGGTGAACACAGCCAATGAGCTGAACCGAGCGCAAGCGGATCTGGAGTATAGGAAGATGCTGAAGAGGCAGGCACAAGGTTGAGTTGAAAACTATGTGTGGGAGGGGGGTGGGAGGGGGGGTGGGGTATGGTGTGTGTCTGTGCGTGTGTGTTTAGTGTGGGGGGGGGAGGGAAGCTTACCCCCCCCCCCCCCCCCCCCCCCCCCCCCCCGCCGCAAGGGTGTTGGACCATGTATCAATACTTCTTCTTCACCCGTGAAGGGTGCCGCACGAGTGCACTCGTACACTCGCGAGTTTGGAGAGGTACGGATGGGCATGGATTTGGGTTGATCGGGTAAAAATATTCAGCGCCCCCGCCGTTCCCACTGGCCCCGCGTAGGCACTTCAAAGCTGCATTGTGGCGTCCATCGTTGTTCAGTGGTTCTCAAGCCAACGGATTAACAACCACTTCAGACCTGGCTACGGCGTAAATTCCAACGGAACTCTAACCGACACACCGTATCGCCACATTCAAATTTCATTTTCGATTTCGGATTCGAAGCAGGAACCCCTGATTCGAATGTGCTACTTGCCTCGGTAGCTTCCGCCTACCACCGTCTCACACCTCCTACCCACTCACTACCAAACTCACTCCACTCACCCATCGTATCCCGTCCCTTTCCATCGATACCACCACCAGTTCGTTATCACAAACTTGCACATTTCGCAGCTCTCTGGACACTGCCAGCGAGGCAGGGATAAAAGACAAGCTTGCTCGAATCCTATATCTAGCACCACCGACTGTAGCACCCGCAGCAGCAGCAGCAGCACGACTAGTAGTGTTCGCAATTTAGCATCAACGGACGCACGATTTCCCCTTACAGCCCGCCGCTTGCGTTACGGGGATCAGCCTCGGGCCGTAGACACCAGGATTTCCGCAGAGGAGTTGTAAAGCGCATGCCGACGCTAGATTGATCCCATCGATTTGTTGCCTTGCTCAGTGCGTTCCCACGCTGCAACACGGGGAAACCAGCCCCCGGATTCCGCAACTCCATACCACGTTCGGAGCCAAGGAAGCAGAAGCGTGTTGAGCGCATGCCGACGTTGCTGGCGTGATATCAGCGTTGCGAGAGGTTGTGCATGAGCTCATGGTCGTCGAGAACTCTCCCCGAGCTCTGCGTCATTAGCTAATTATCGCATTGCCCATCAAAACCGCCCAACCGACCAACCAAGCCAAGCCAAGCAGGATGAGAGCAGCCCACAGAGTAGTGATCAGCTTTCTAGTGCTGCTCTTCAAAACCATGATACGATGTGAGTAGGTGGGGGTTATGGTTTGTGTGGGTGGGTGGGTGGGTGGTGGTGTGTGTCTGTGGTTGTATGGGTGTGGGGTGGTTTGGGGGTAGGTGAGTGTGTGGATGGGGGGCTGTGGAGTGGTGTGGTGTGTGGTGTGGGGGTAGGGGGGGGGGGGGCGGGGGGGGATTGTGTGCGAGTGTGTGTGTGTGTGGGGGGGTGGGGTGAGGTGGGGGTGGGGTGGGGGGGGTATGTGTGTGGTTGTGGTGTGTGTGTGGTGTGTTTTGTGTGTGTGTTTGGTGGGGGTGTCTGGTATGAGAGCCACCCACAGAGTAGTGGTCAGCTTTCTGGTGCTGCTTTTCACAACCATGATAAGGTGTGAGTAGGTCGGGTGGGAGGCACAGTGTGTGTGTGTGTGGTGGTGGTGGTGGTGGGTATGTATAGGTTGTGTGGGGGGTGCGTGGTGGTGGTGGTGGGTGGAGGTGGTGGGGTGGTGGGGGGGGGGGGGGGGCGTATGTGTGTATGTTGTTTGTGTGATTGTGTGTGTCGTGCCGTGTGTGTTTGGGGGGGGGGGGGGGGGGTATGTGTGGTGGGGGTGCCTGATATTGAGAGCCACCCACAGAGTCATGGTCAGCTTTCTGATGCTGTTCTTCACATCCATGATAAGATGTGAGTAGGTCGGGTGGGAGGCACGGTGTGGGGGTGTGGTGTGTGGTGTGTGGGGGGGGTGGGGGTAGGTGGGTGTGTGGGATGGAGTGTGTGGGGGTTTGTGTGTGTGGGTATGGTTGTGTGTGTGTGACAGAGTGTGGCCGTGTGTGTGTGTGTGTGTAGGTTGGGTGGGAGGCACAGTGTGTGTTTGTTTGTGTGTGTTTGGTGTGTGTGTGTGGTGTGTCTGTGGTTGTGTGGTTTTGGGGTGGTGTGGGGGTAGGTGAGTGCGTGGGATGGGGGGCTGTGGTGTGGCGTGTGTGTGTGGTGTGTGTGGGTGGGTGGTGGGGTTTTTGTTTGTTCGTGTGTGTGTACGTATGTATGGTTGTGTGTGTGTGAGTGTGTTTGTGTTTGTGTGTGTGTTTGCGTGTGTGTTTGTGTGTGGTCGTGTGTTTGTGTGGGTTGTGGGTATGGGTGCATGTCGCTTCCCCCCCCCCCACCCCCCCACCCTACACACACACACCCCCTCCCCTCTGCCCCCCCCCCCCCCCACCACCACCACCACCACCACCACCACCACCACCACCCCCCCCCCACCACCACCACCACACCGCCCCCCCACCACACACCACCCCCACCCCCACCCCCCACCCCCACCACCCCCCACCACCACCACCACCCCCACCACCCCCACCACCACCACCACCTCACTACAAAGCATCACGTTGACAACATCACGTTGACAGCATCACGTTGACAGCATCACGTTGACAGCATCACGTTGACAGCATCACGTTGACAGCATCAAACATTTGAGGTTAGCAAGTACTTCCTGTCCAGCGTTGTGGCAACCAGTAAACCACCACATGAAATCCCCCCCTTCCACACACACACTACATTCCCCTCTAACCCCTCCCCCCCCACCCAAACACACGCCCCCCCCCCCCCCACCACCACCACCACCACCTCATTAAACAGCATCACATTGCCAGGAGCAAGTACTGCTTGTCTAGTGTTGTTGCAAACAGAAAGCTGCTCATGGAAGCAGCAGTGCCCTACCACGATGGATGATTGCAGGGAGCTAGCATACCGCTATAATCCCCCCCCACCACCACACCACCACCACCACCACCACCACCCACACACACACACATACCTCCCCCTCTGACCCCTCCAGCGCCCCACCTCACTACACAGCATCACATTGCCAGGAGCAAGCATTTGAGGTTAGCAAAGTACTGCTTGTCTAGTATTGTCGCAACCAGAAACCAGCTCATGACCCCCCTCCCCCCCCACCCCCCACCCCCCCACACACACATACCTCCCCCTCTGACCCCCCACCCCCCACCTCACTACACAGCATCAACATTGCCAGGAGCAAGCATTTGAGGTTAGCAAGTACTGCTTGTCTAGTATTGTTGCAACCAGAAACCAGCTCATGACCCCCTCCCCCCCCACCCCCCACCCCCCCCACACACATACCTCCCCCTCTGACCCCCCCACCCCCCACCTCACTACACAGCATCACATTGCCAGGAGCAAGCATTTGAGGTTAGCAAGTACTGCTTGTCTAGTATTGTTGCAACCAGAAACCAGCTCATGACCCCCCTCCCCCCCCCCCCCACACACACACACACACACATACCTCCCCCTCTGACCCCCCCACCCCCCACCTCACTACACAGCATCACATTGCCAGGAGCAAGCATTTGAGGTTAGCAAGTACTGCTTGTCTAGTATTGTTGCAACCAGAAACCAGCTCAATGACCCCCCTCCCCCCCCTCCCCCCCCACCCCCCCCACACACACATACCTCCCCCTCTGACACCCCCACCCCCCACCTCACTACACAGCATCACATTGCCAGGAGCAAGCATTTGAGGTTAGCAAGTACTGCTTGTCTAGTATTGTCGCAACCAGAAACCAGCTCATGACCCCCTCCCCCCCACCCCCCCACACACACATACCTCCCCCTCTGACCCCCACCCCCCACCTCACTACACAGCATCACATTGCCAGGAGCAAGCATTTGAGGTTAGCAAGTACTGCTTGTCTAGTATTGTTGCAACCCGAAACCAGCAAATGGAAAATGCAGTGCCAACCACAATGGAAGATTGCAGGGATCTCGCATACCGCTCTAACCAAGTGCTCATAGCCGGCCTAGAAGGTGAGCAAACATGACATTTGTTTTGCATTTGTATATGTTTATGAATATGTATATGTATATGTATATGTTTACATGAATGTAGATGATTTCAGGGAGCTAGCATACCGCTCTAACCAAGTGCTCATAGCCGGCCTAGAAGGTGGGGCACCATGACACACACATGTATACTTAGCATGCATACATGAATGTGGAACATTGCATGGAGTGGGCCTACCGCTCTAACCAAGTGCTCATAGCCGGCCTAGAAGGTGGGGCACCATGACACACACATGTATACTTAGCATGCATACATGAATGTGGAACATTGCATGGAGTGGGCCTACCGCTCTAACCAAGTGCTCATAGCCAGCCTAGAAGGTGAGACACCATGGCATATAAATGTATTGATGCATATATATGTATATATATGTATATGTATATGTATATGTATATGTATATGTATACATAAATGTGGAAGATTGCATGGAGCTAGCATATTGTTCAAATCAAGTGCTCATAGCGAACATAGAAGGTGTGCCACCATGACACATATATATATAATCAAGTGCTCATAGCCAGCCTAGAAGGTGGGCCACCATGACATATATATGTATATACATATTTATGTATGCATATGTATATGTATGTATGTCTGTATATATATATGTATACAACTCCATGTAAGATTGCATGGAGCGAGAATACCGCTCAAATCAAGTGCTATAACAAACCTGGAAGGTGAGCCACCATGATATATATATATATATATATATATACTAGTACGATAGCTCGTGTGGCCGGTGGCCACCCCCACCCCCCCCACCCAGGTCATGGGTCCTAGTCTGGTATGGGTTACATAACGGGTAACGCCCTTGTATGCCCCCCCCCCCCTCTCCCACACAGTCAAGAAATCAGCCATCTCAGCCCTTGCTCGACGCTCCCCTGCCTCTCCCCCCCATACACACACCTGTTCTCCCTACCTATTCCCCTTCTGCTTCAGGTGTGGCCTCCCACCCTGTCATACACACATACCATCCCCCCCCCCCCATCCTGACCTCTCCCCTACCCCTCACCCCACCCCATCCACACGCACTCTCTTTCTCTCACCTTACCCCCCACCACCCTTCCTTCCCCCAACCACCAACACGCACACACAATCTTCTTCTCCCTACCTCGTAACCTTCACTTCACCCTGTGGGATTCAATCGTGCATAAAGAGGGACCCGCTGTGCTTCGAACCTACCAACATTGCGAACGCTCAGATTCCGATCGCCCCAATAACACGGGACCGGTGCAATTGCATGGCTACAAACCTGCAGCTTTGTCTTCTCGTACAGTTCCCCAGGCGATACTCGGTCAACTCAGAACAGCAAAAATCGCAGCAACGTACTTCATATTCTATACAACGAAAAGAGCTTGCAAAGATGGGATGAGCGTGGCAAGCGCGAGAGTGTCCAGGGGGACGGAATGGCCATGGCGATCTGAACAAAGGTAATTAATCGCAACTGGATGCCAATCACTACGAATGTGATGCGCTGGCATGGCAAATTTGCGCATGCGTGAGATGAATGGTGGCAACGCTCGCAGACGGAGAAAAAAAGCATCACGATCTGAAGGCCTGGCTTGTTTATGATCCTGGCATAACTCCTCAGGCTGGGCAGCATAGTCTTCGCGCCTGGATTGGTTAGCAGCTTCGTGTTTCTCCTCAGGCACGGTAGCTCGTTCTAGACTCCTTGCGAGATTACCAGCATGACGTAGCTCCTCGGATCGGGCAGCGCGGGCATCACGTCGACGCTTGTTGGCTATTTCCCTGTCTTCCTTGCTCTGGCAAGCTCGCTTTGAGCGCTGGCTGGCGGTGTTGCGGGCCCTTCTGTCCATTAGGACCGTTGCCATCAGAGAGGTTGCCATGCATCATGGTCGCATAATCCGTGAAGAACTGAAAGCTATTATTCCGAGCGCCATGCCAAGCCATATGAGAGTCGGCTGGTGACCTCCGAGGAGAGGATCTTCTGATTCTAAATGTCTTCCCGTCATAGTATGGGAGGCAGTTGTGGACATGCTATGAGCGTGCGCGCTTAGCTTCGCGCATCTGCAGTTTTGGTATTTGAACATTCCGCTAGGCGGGGAGTTGCTAGTTGGATGAACGAAAAGTCGGTTGCAAGTCGGTTACACCCCGCACGCCCATGGCACGTGGGTACGCGATGATGACACCACCACGACCACCACGACCACGACCACGACCATGATTTCTTTATATATATATATATATATATATATATATATATATATATATATATATATATATGTGTGTATGAACTGGATCCACGGAAGTACACAAAATAATAAAACATAATAAATACAAAAAAGTAAATAGTATAACAGTAAACCTCCACTTCCTACCCCCTCCCACAGCCTTCACGTAATGGGGCATAGACACCAACACCATCAGGGTGAAAGGCACCCTACCCCTCCAAACCTCCCACCTACCCACCCACCCCCACCCCAACTGCCTACCCAACCTAAACCCTACCCAAACCCACCCCCTACCCCCTACCCCCTGCCCTCTCAGCAGGATACCCTGCCCTTGCCAAACCTCCCCCTTACCCCCACCCCCTACCCCCTACCAAACCTAACCCCTACCCACCCCCACCCCCCTGCCCACTCATCAGGATACCCTCCCACTGCTTACTACACTTGCTGGAGCATATACACCAACACCATCAGGGTGAAAGCCCCCCCACCCCCACCCCCCACCCCCCCACACACACACACCCAACTCCCTTCCCCCTTCCCCCTACCCAACCTAACCCCCTACCCACCCCCACCCCCCTACCCACACGTCAGGGTACCCTCCCTCTGCCTACTACACTTGCTGGAGCGTAGACATCAACACAATCAGGGTTCAAGCTCTCCTCCCTGACATCGTCGAAACCGCCATCTGGCAGTCAGCTATTGCCAACCTGGCAGCCATGCAGGAGCTAGCTGTCTCCTTGGGCCTCACCTGCAGTGACAGCCTGGTCATGAGCCCTGGGTGTAGTCCCCCCCAGAATGAGATTACTCTTATCTCAGGCAGTACATCCCCGTCCCTGCCATGCCCCCCCCGGAACCATTTCCCCCCCCAGGCCCCCCCTAAGCCTCCCCCATGCAAGCCCCCCCTCCCCCCCTCTGGGAATTCTTGCCCCCCCCCTCGCCCCTTGCCCCCCCCCCCCTCGCCCCCCTACCCCCCACACCCAGCCCCCCCTCCCCCCCCTCTAGGACCCCCTGCTCCCCCCCCTCGCCCTGCCCCCCCTCCTCGCCCCCCTCCCCCCCACCCCTAGGCCCCCCTCCCCCCCTCGAGGACCCCCTGCGTCCCCCCCTCGCCCAAGCCCCCCCCCTCGCCCCCTACCCCCCACCCCTAGGCCCCCCTCCCCCCCTCGAGGACCCCCTGCGCCCCCACCCCACCCCCATCCTACCCTCTTCCCAATGCAGCCACCGCCCCCTCCTCCTCCAAGCCCTAGCCCCCCAGCCCCCCCCCCCCCTCCCCAAATGCCCAACCCACCACCACCATATCCCTCCCCTCCCGCCTACCCTCAATTACCCCAAGCTCCGCAGCCCCCTCACCCACCCTATCCCCCACCTTCACCCCCTCCCCTCCACCCCCCCCTCCCTCCCCTCCTCCACCCCCGCACCCTATCCCCCCTCTCCCTCCCCTCCCCCACCTTCACCCCCCCCAGCTCCCCCTCCCCTCCATCCCCCCCCTCGCTCCCTACCCCCCCCTCCACCCACCCCACCCCCTACCCACCAAACCCACTCCCACCCAGCCTGCCGCCGTCCACATGCGAAGTAACGATCACATACGTGAAATCCCAAAGTGGCCTATCTTGAAACGACTGTGTTTTCCTATCCAACCAACTCACCGAGCTTCTCATCCCAGAACCGCTGTCCGCATCTATATCATTCGTCTGCCTAGAGGCAGCGGGCTTCTTCTTGCGGTCCATCATACAACTTCCGAACTCGGTCTATGAGGAAGCTGTCTTACAGGTACTGTACTACATTTTGTTTTATTTTGAAGCTCACCCAGCTTCTCATCCCAGAACCGCTGTCCGCATCTATATCATTCGTCTGCCTAGAGGCAGCGGGCTTCTTCTTGCGGTCCATCATACAACTTCCGAGCTCGGTTTATGAGGATGCTGTCTTGCATGTCCGGCACTCTGCATGTATTATTATTATTATTATTATATTTGTATCGAGGGGGGGGCAAGAAAAAAGCTGCCGTACCGCACCTTCGCTTTGGATAGAGCCTATCCTCAAACTATATAAAAAACAAGTTTTTTGTTTGAGCCAAAAATAAAGTTGTACAAAAGTTAGAGGGGTCCAAAGTTTTTTTCAACCAAAGCGGCCCAAATCTTAACTTCGCGATAAATCACGTTTGGGTAACCCCATGAAAGATGTAAGAGCATAACTGAAATGGGCTTAAAAAGATCTTTCGAATGACCCCCATTTTAGGGGGGGGTAGGGTGAGGTAATTGGGTTTTAGGAGGGGGGGGGTGGGGGTGTGGTAAAAAAACTTTTAGCCAACTTTATTTTCCCCCTCTTTTTTGTATGAAACGTCCACAATTCCACCTCCCATCTGAATCGGACACCATATCGAAGGGTGCGGTCCAAAATCTGTCTTTCTGCCCCCCCCCCCTGATTTGTATAGTTTATTATATTTATTATTTATTTTTTGTGTCGTTTATGTATTTATTGTATCCAGTCCCGTTTATTATTATATAATAGTATTTATTATATTTATTTTATTCATTATATTTATTATATTTTTTTATCTATTATCAAGGTGTGTCTTTTTGTTTTACTCATACTTTGTCGGTTTGACGGTGTCAGCCAAATTCAACTCACACAGTCCCATTGCCCAGATCCACCACCACAACAATCACCACACCCACACCTCCACCCACACCCCCATCCACCACTGAAGTAAAACACCACCACCCACCTTATACAACCAGATCCACCACCACAACCACCATAACACCCACACCTCCACCCACCCACCTTGTACAACCAGATCCACCACCACAACCACCATAACACCCACACCTCCACCCACCCACCTTATACAACCAGATCCACCACCATAACCACCAGAACACCCACACCTCCACCCACCTACCCACCACTAAAAGAAAACACACCCACCCACCTTGTCCATATACACCACCACAACAACCACCACAGCCACCACAACCACCCAAACCACAACCACCACAGCCACCACAACCACCACAGCCATCACAACCACCACAGCCACCACAACCACCACAGCCACCACAACCACCACAGTCACCACAACCACCCAAACCACAACCACCACAGCCACAACAACCACCACAGCCACCACAACCACCGCAGTCACCACAACCACCACAGTCACCACAACCACCCAAACCACAACCACCACAGCCACAACAACCACCACAGCCACCACAACCACCCAAACCACAACCCCCACCCCCACCCACAACTAAAAGAAAACTCAACCAACCACCCTGTCCCTATACAACCAGATCCACCCCACAACCACCACCACACCCACACCTCCACCCCCACCCCCATCCACCACTGAAGTAAAACACCACCACCACCACCAACAACATCGCCTTGCAGTCTGCCCAAGCCTAATCCAAGAAACTGTCTATTGTTGCCGCTATGCTAGACCTAGAGTGCACTGCTGTAATGATACATGCATCTCACACAGTCCATACAACCAGTTCCACCCCACAACCACCACAACACCCCCACCCCCACCCCCACCCCCATCCACCACTGAAGTAAAACACCACCACCACCACCAACATCGCCTTGCAGTCTGCCCAAGCCTAATCTAGGAAACTGTCTATTGTTGCCGCTATGCTAGACCTAGAGTGCACTGCTGTAATGATACATGCATCTCACACAG
Organism: Microglena sp. YARC; assembly: GCA_022414725.1. NCBI lineage: Eukaryota > Viridiplantae > Chlorophyta > Chlorophyceae > Chlamydomonadales > Chlamydomonadaceae > Microglena > Microglena sp. YARC. Next base: position 37,371 of record JAJSRW010001622.1, read on the forward strand.
TCCATACAACCAGTTCCACCCCACAACCACCACAACACCCCCACCCCCACCCCCACCCCCATCCACCACTGAAGTAAAACACCACCACCACCAACAACATCGCCTTGCAGTCTGCCCAAGCCTAATCTAGGAAACTGTCTATTGTTGCCGCTATGCTAGACCTAGAGTGCACTGCTGTAATGATACATGCATCTCACACAGTCCATACAACCAGTTCCACCCCACAACCACCACAACACCCCCACCCCCACCCCCACCCCCACCCCACCCCATCCACCACTGAAGTAAAACACCACCACCACCACCACCATCGCCTTGCAGTCTGCCCAAGCCTAATCTAGGAAACTGTCTATTGTTGCCGCTATGCTAGACCTAGAGTGCACTGCTGTAATGATACATGCATCTCACACATTCCATACAACCAGTTCCACCCCACAACCACCACAACACCCCCACCCCCATCCACCACTGAAGTAAAACACCACCACCACCACCACCACCAACATCGCCTTGCAGTCTGCCCAAGCCTAATCTAGGAAACTGTCTATTGTTGCCGCTATGCTAGACCTAGAGTGCACTGCTGTAATGATACATGCAACTCACACAGTCCATACAACCAGTTCCACCCCACAACGACCACAACACCCACACCTCCACCCCCACCCCCACCCACCACTAAAAGAAAACACCACCCTCACCTTGTCCCCATACAACCAGTTCCACCCCACAACCACCACAACACCCACACCTCCACCCCCACCCCCACCCCCACCCACCACTAGAAGAAATACACCACCACCCACCTTGTACCCATACAACCAGATCCACAACCACAACACCCACAACACCCACAACACCCACACCCACACCCACCACTGAAATAAAACATCACCACCAACACCGCCTTGCAGTCCGCCCAAGCCCAATCTAGGAAACTGTCTATTGTTGCTGCTATGCTGGATCTAGAGTGCAATGACGCCGTGGTTGTGAATGGCTTGTGTACTTCTGTCAACATGAGGTACGCTTATACTCAAATTCAAATTCAAATTTGATTTTGTATATAATTGGTTAGTTCTTAACTGTTTAAACAATGCTGGGCCTAGAGTGCAATTACGCTGTGGCGTGGTTGTGAATGGCATTTGTAAATTCGTCGTGAATTCGTCATAAATTCGTCGTGAATTCGTCGTAAATTCGTCGTGAATTTGTACTTCCGTCAACATGAGGTGCGCCTATCATCAAAATTGAATTCGAATTTTAATATAATGTAATGGTTTCAAACTTGTTAACGATCCTGAACCTTACCTAGATCTAGCTATCTAGACCTAGCAATGACGCCAGGGATTTTTCTTTCTGCTATACATAGCGATCGCTAGTTTTGACCCCGTTTTATCGCTAGAAAAAAAGGAAAAAAGAAAAAAACATTTTTGTATTGCCCTAAAAAGCTAAAAAAATATTTAAAGCTATAGAAAGCACTAAAACGCCGTCCGTGGAGGAGGCCTAAAATAATGTAGCTAGGAGAAACCCACTTTCAGGTTTGAAAAAACAATCACTGAATGACGCCGTGGTGGTTCATGGCATGTGTACTCCCGTCAACATGAGGTGCGCTTATAATCAAATTCAAATCTACATATAATGATTAGTTATTAGTTATTTTATTAGTTTTTCAAACAGTTGAAGTTTAAACATTGCTGGACCTAGAGTGTAATGACGCTGTGGTTGTGAATGGCATGTGTCAGTGTTTCATTTTTCGAGGACGCGTCGCCATTCCGTCGCCATTCCGTAGAATGCTACACCCCCTGGACCCCCCGATATCGGGACGCGCTGCCCCCCGACCCCCCCAGGCTCCGCGCTTCGCGCTCCGCCATGCGATGGCTACGCAACTATCCTTAAATCAGGGTTGAGTAGCCCAAGTAGCTACTCAACCTGGACTACAGAAATCTGAAATTTAAAAAACTGGCATGTGTACTCCCGTCAACATGAGGTACGCTTATCGTCAAATTCAAATTCAAATATGTATACAATTTTTTAGTTTTTAACTAATTAAAATAATGCTGAACCCGAAGTGTAATGATGCCATGTCTGCGTATGGCATGATTACAATACATGCCATGTCTGCGTATTGCATGTAGTGTAATCATGCCATACGCAGACATGGCATGATTACACTACATGCCATGTCTGCGTATGGCATAATTACCCCGATGACGAAAATGAACATGGGGTGTGCCTGTTAGTCAACCTATATTATTAAAACAACATGGTTGTTCATGGCATGTGTACTCCCATTAACATGAGGAGCGCTTGCAATCAAATTTGAATGTGTATTTGATTGTATTCCCGTATACAAATATTATAAAATGTGGTTTTGTAAGGCATGCTAAAAAATATGCTTATACAAATATTATAAAAACTACATGGTTGTTCATGGCATGTGTACTCCCATGAGAATGAAGTCGAGGAGCGCTTGCAATCAAATTTGAATGTGTATTTAATTGTATTCCCGTATACAAATATTATAAAATGTGGTTTTGTAAGGCATGCTTAAAAATATGCTTATAAAAATATTATAAAAACTACGTGGTTGTTCATGGCATGTGTACTCCCATGAGAATGAAGTCGAGGAGCGCTTGCAATCAAATTTGAATGTGTATTTAATTGTATTCCCGTATACAAATATGATAAAATGTGGTTTTGTAAGGCATGCTTGAAAATATGCTTATACAAATATTATAAAAACTACGTGGTTGTGCATGGCTTGTGTACTCCCATGAGAATGAACTCGAGGTGCGCTTATAATCAAATTTGAATGTGTATTTAATTGTATCCCCGTATGCAAATATTATAAAATGTGGTTTTGTAAGGCATGCTTAAAAATATGCTTATAAAAATATTATAAAAACTACGTGGTTGTGCATGGCTTGTGTACTCCCATGAGAATGAACACGAGGTGCGCTTATAATCAAATTCGAATGTGTATTTAATTGTATCCCCGTATACAAATATTATAAAATGTGGTTTTGTAAGGCATGCTTAAAAATATGCTTGTAAAAATATTATAAAAACTACGTGGTTGTTCATGGCTTGTCTACTCCCATGAGAATGAACTCGAGGTGTGCTTATAATTCAAAATTGCTTATCAAATATGGTTATATTAGAGTTCAAATATTGTAGCACAAACCCACGTATCTACACCTTCTTAACCACCAGACTTCCTTCCGCTTTGCAAACTGCCCCCTGCCCCCTAGCCCCCCATCCCCCACCCCCACCCACCCAAAAACACCACCACCCACACACCCCACACCCAGACTTCCTTACATCTTGCAAGCTGCCCCCCAGGCCCCTCCTTCCCCACCCCACCCCACCCCACGCCGCCACATCCATGCCCCAAACCCATCCCCCTGTGCCACACACCCAGGTACAGCGCAATAACGGACCCAGATTTCCTGCCGCCTTGCAAGCTGCCCCCCATGCCCCCCAGCCCCCCCGCCCCCTCCCCGCCCCCCCCAACCTGCCAAGTGCGGGTGATAATGAGTCGCGCTGTTGGTCGTTTTTGCAGCTGATGCTTGTGTCCGTTTCTCTTACTTGGTAGGTTATATTTATTTATATATTATTATTATGAAAAACAATATTATCTTTATTATTATTATTATTAGTTTTAATATTATTAGTATTAGTATTGTTATTGTTGTTATTATTATTATTATTATTATTATTATTATTATTATTATTATTATTTCCTCTTTTTTTTGCGGCGGGCAGTTTGGTCGTTTTGCAGCCGATGCATGCATGCTTTTCTCTCACTTGGTAGATTCTATTTATATATTATTATTATTATTATTATTATTATTATATGTTCATAATATATGTTATTTTTGTATACTGTTTATATATAAATACATACAAAATGATATATATATATATATATATATATATATCATTTCATATATCTTTATTTGGATACTGTTTATTTGTTATTTTTTCTTATTTTATTTTTTGCGGCAGGCGGTCGGTCGGTTTGGCAGCTGATGCCTGTATCCGATGATCTAACTTGGTTGGTTCTATTTATATTATTATTATTATTATTATTATTATTATTATTATTATTATTATATGTTTATACTGGTTTATAATATATAGCATCATGTATACTGTATAGATATTGTTTATCAGTTATTTAGTTATAATTACATTTTTATATTTTGGCGGCAGGCGGTCGGTCGCAGGGTACTACTAAGCGCGCGCGGCAGCGCCGTGCCGCGCTGCCTTTTTGATCCCCTCTGCACGTTTCGTGCACTTTTTCACCCCCCTGTGGGCGCAGCGCGCAGTTTTTGCGCTTTTTTTACTATAAAGCGCTGACCAATTTGACATCTGTGCGCTTTAAACGCTGACCGATTCGGCAAGAAGTAGTACCTTGGTCGGTCGGTTTGCCGTCGATGCTTGTGTCCGTTTCTCTTACTTGGTAGGTTTTATTCATATTATTATTATATGTTTAAAGTATATATATATATACTTGGTAGGTTTTATTCACATTATTATTATATGTTTAAAGTATATATATATACTTGGTAGGTTTTATTCACGATTATTAATTATATGTTTAAAGTATATATATATATATATACTTGGGTAGGTTTTATTCACATTATTATTATATGTTTAAAGTATATATATATATATATATATATATGTACTTGGTAGGTTTTATTCACATTATATTATATGTTTAAAGTATATATATATATATTACTTGGTAGGTTTTATTCACATTATTATTATATGTTTAAAGTATATATATTATATATTACTTGGTAGGTTTTATTCACATTATTATTATATGTTTTAACCTATATATTATTTTGTATACTGTTTATATATATATAAATTTTGTATACTGTTTATATATGTATTATTTTGTATATTGTTTATATATACATATTATTTTGGTAGACTGTTTATATATATATATATATATTATTTTTTGCTGATGGGGCAGTTGGTCAGTTTGCAGCCGATGTATTTCCCCACTTTTTCTTACTTTTTAGGGTATACTCATATAATTAGTATTAGTATTAGTATTAGTATTAGTATTTGTCCTGGGTGGCTTTGTATTACCCGTAATACAAAAAATCAGTTTAGGGAAAAGTGGAATTAAAGTGTATATTTCTCAAATCGCATTCGAGTTTTTGCAGCGTCAACTTAAAGAGTAGTAGACCACATATGAATTGCGCATCGTGAATGAAGCATGCATGAATGAACACATATGAATTGCGCATCGTGAATGAAGCATGCATGAATGAACACATATGAATTGCGCATCATTTTGCAGCGTCAACTTAAAGAGCAGTAGAACACATATGAATTGTCGAATAAGCCTTAGTGGAACATTCACATGTTTGAATTTGAATTTGAATTTGAATTACCCGTAATACGCGCGTATTACCCGTAATACACACCCAGGACGCACATTAGTACTGAAGTAAAACACCACCACCACCAGACTTAGTAATGGGAGAGGCTAAGCCTGGTGGTGTTTTACTTCAGTACTAATGTGGTGTAATATTAGTAATGCATTAGTATAAGGGATTAGTACTGAAAGTAAAACACCGACCACCACCACCACCACCCACCAGACTTAGCCTCTCCCAACAAGGGCCTGTTCAACTGTGTTAGTATAAGGATTAGTACTGAAGTAAAACACCACCACCACCACCACCAGACTTAGCCTCTCCCAACAACGGCCTGTTCAACTGTGTTAGTAAAAGGATTAGTACTGAAGTAAAACACCACCACCACCACCACCACCACCAGACTTAGCCTCTCCCAACAACAGCCTGTTCAACTGCGCTAGGACTCGACCCAGCGCAGCACCATACACACACACTTCACACACCACATACCACCCACATACACACACACAATGCACACCACGATACACACTACACATGCACACATGCAACCACACACACCACACTACACACACACCACATACACACACACCACATACACACACACACATACACACATACACACTACACACACCACATACACACGATAACATCACACACCACATGCAACGCATACACACACCCATACCACACCCACATGCACAACACACCACCAACATCGGCAAACCCACACAACACACACACACCACATACACACCCACAACATGCACACACATACACACACCAACGCACACACACCACATACACACACCACATACACACCACAATACACACACCACATACACACACCACATACACACACCACATGCACACACCACATACACACACACCACATACACACACCACATACACACACCACATACACACACCACATACACACACAACCACATGCACACACCATACACATACACACACCAGCATACACACAGGCCACTACCACACACCACCACATACACACACACCACATACACCACACCACATTACACACACCACATCACACACCACATACACACACCACACACACCACATACACACACCACATGCACACACCACATACACACAACACACACACACACGACCACATACCACATGCACATACAAACACATACACACACACCACATACATGCACACACACATACACACAACACCACATACCTCCCCCGACACCCAGCACATACACGCAGGACGCACACCACTTACACACCACATACACACCACATAACACACCACATACACATACAATACACACACATGCACACACACACACCACATACACACACAAAACACACACACATACACACACCACATACACACACACACATACCATAATACACACACAACACCACATGTGGCACACACCACATAAATAAATACACACACACAGCACCCACACATAAATACACACACCAATTACACACAGCATACACATAGCACACACACATACACATATACACACACCACATAACACACACCACATACACACACACAACATGACACACACACACATACACACACATAAATACACACCACCAACATAAGATACACACACATACAATACACACACACCACATACACATCACCATACTACACCACACCACAATACACGCCATACACACACATAAATACATAGACACACATGAATACACATAATATACACACACCACATACACACACATACACACACCACATACACAGCACAATAAATACACACACACATACACACACATTAAACACACACACACATACACACACCATTAGTCTACACACACATAGAAATACACACACACATACATACAATACACACACACATACACATCCACATACACACAGCATAAATACACACAACATACACACACACAGTAACATACACACCACATAAATACACACACACATAAAATACACACGCACAATACACACACATAAGATACACACACACACATAACATACACACAACATACACACACATACACACAACACGAGTACACACACAACGCAGATATACACACAACACACACCACATAAACACACACACATAAATACAAATCACACGCACATACCAGCGACAACACATACACACCACCACATACACACACACACATAAATACACACACCACTATAACAAACACACATAAATAGCACTACACACCACACACACATACACACACCACAATATACACACACATAAATACACACCACATACCACACACATACATACACACAATCCCAACATAATACACCAGCATAAATATCAACACACACACACACATACAGCACACCACATACGACACAAACATAAAGTACACACACCACATACACACGACATAAATAGCACACACACATAAATACACACACCACATAACACACACATAAACACAACACATACACACACACCATACATACACACACAGCATAAGATACACACACTAAATTACACACACACAATACATACACACATATAATACATAACACACCACATACACACACACATAAATACACACACACACATACACACAACATAAATACACACACACATAAATACACACACACATACACACACATACACCGGATACACACACATAAATACATACACATACCACACAACCACACATAAAATACACACACGACATACACACACACCACGATACAACACACACATACCACAACATACACACACGATACGATACACACACCACATACACACACATAAATACACACACACATACAATACACACATAAAACAGCACACACATACACACCACATACACACACCACATACACACACATAAATACACACACACATACACACACCACATACACACACCACATACACACATCACCATAAAAATACACACACATACACACACCATAAAATAGACATACACACATTATAGCACAATACACACCACAAAATACCACCACACATACCACACATACAACAACATACACACACATAACACACACACATAATACACACCACACATACACACACCACATACATACACACACCACAATACATAACTACACATACATCACACATAAATTACACACACACATACACTACAACACCACATACACACACCACACACAAACATAAATTACACACACCACATACACACCACATATACAGGACATACACACACACATAACACCACATACACAAGTAGCACATACTACACGCACAATACAATACACACCATACATACCAATCATTAATACACACACAATAAATACCACACACACATACACACCACGATAAAATATCACAGCACATAAATACACACACGATACACCACCACCCATACACACACACATAAATACACACACACACGCACAAAACATAAATACACACACTACAACATAAACACACACATGAAAGTAGATCACACCACACACAAAATACAGACCACATACACACACACCAACATACACACACATACACAGCACCCAGTACATAACCACACACACACATACACACACATAATACACCACACATACACACACCGCACATACACACCCACATACACACGGCACCCATCACACATAAATAACACACACACAACATACACACACAATACAACATACACACCACACACCAAATACACACACACATACACACTTACACATAGCACCCACATACACACAACCACATACACACACATGTGTATACACATTGCACAGCCCACTACACACATACACATACAACATTACAACACATACACACACATCACATACACACACATAAATACAGGGACACACACATAAATACACACACACATACACACACAATACACACACCATAAATACACACACGCATACACACACACCACATAACAGCACACACATACACACACATAAATACACACACATACCAATGCAATCGCCGAATACACACACCACATACACACCACAAACAGTGGCACAGTGTATTCATACACACCACACCATAAATACACCACACACCACCACATACACACACCACCATATTACACACACATAAATACCAGACACCACATACCATACACACATTACAACACACACATAACACCACACCCACATGCAGTATTGCTGTATGTAAGACGCACACATACACACCCATCACACCAACATGTCACACAACGAGCCACAGGCCCTGCCCACAGACCAGCCGAGTTGCACACAGACATTTAGAGTGCATACACACATAACCTGTATTTATAAATACCAGCACAGCACAACACACACACATTTACACACACATCGCAATACATTATTCCTACAACCAGCATGCACATAAATACACACACACATACACAGGCACACTACAGACACCACAATACACACACAAAGCAATATAATACACACCACACATACACAACACACACATACCACACACATCCACACCCACATGCACACCACAAACACACACCACCACATACACACACACACTACACCACACACATACACACCACACCACATTACACACAGCACACCACAATACACACATTGACAACACACACAAACAACACCACATACACACCTCCAGGTCAACCTCCAGGTTCAGCTCTGACGGGGAGCACCAACAACAACAACAACAACAAACACCCAGACCTAGCCTCCCACAGCAACGGCCTCTGCATCTATTGCCTCTTGCTCTACCATCCCCCCCCAACACAACACACACACGACACACACACACACATACACGCACACACACACACACACACCTCCAGGTCAGCACACTCCTATCCATCGACCTGGCGGCACCACCACACCAGACCTAGCCCCCCCAATAAACGGCCTCTTCAACTGCCGCTACCCCCGATCCCCCCCCCCCCGACCACACACACACACACACACACACCACACACACACATCACACACTTTTATATTATGGGGAACCAGGTTCAGATACTGCGGATCGAGATGCATTGTCGGCCACGCACACACACACACATCCAACACCTCAGGTCAAGCACACTCCTATCCATCGACCTGGCGGCACAGCACCACCACCACCACCAAGCTCTAGCCTCCCCCAACAACAACAGCAACTACCTTTTCATCTGTGCCTCTTCTCGACCCAGCAATTCAAAGCCTCTCTCTACTGAAGCTGTGCTGCTTGACTCAAGTGAAAAAAACAAAATTCGAAATTCAAAATTTCAAAATTTCACACCTCCACCCCCACCCCAACACCTCCAGGTCAGCACACTCCTATCCATCGACCTGGCGGGAGCACCACCACCATCAACAACAACAACAGAATTCAATTGTGCCTCTACTCGACCCAGCAATTCACACACACATACACACACTTACACACACCACATACTTGTACACACACACCACATACACACACCACATGCACACACACCACATGCACACACATCACATGCACACACACCGCATGCACCACCGGAGCGTTCAAAGCGTCTCTCCACTGAAGCAGAGCTAACTCGACTTCAAGTGAACTTTTCAAAACAATGAATCAAAATTCAAAAACAAAAAAAAAGGCGCTGACTTCAAGTGAACTTTTTCAAAACAAAATCAAAATTCAAAAAACAAAAAAAATGACTTCAAGTGAACTTTTGACAAAAACAAAAATCAACAAAAAACAAAACTTTTCAAACAACAACAAAAAAAATGACTTCAAGTGAACTTTTTCAAAACAAAATCAAAATTCAAAAAACAAAAAAAATGACTTCAAGTGAACTTTTTCAAAACAAAATCAAAATTCAAAAAACAAAAAAAATGACTTCAAGTGAACTTTTTCAAAAAATCAAAAAAAAACAAAAAAACATCAAAATCAAAAAAAAGATTTCAAAAAAAACAAAAAAAATGACTTCAAGTGAACTTTTTCAAAACAAAATCAAAATTCAAAAAACAAAAAAATGACTTCAAGTGACTTTTTCAAAATACAAAATCTAAATTCAAAAACAAACAAAAAAATGACTGATGACTTGTGAACTTTTTTCAAAACAAAAATCAAAATTAAAAAACAAAAATGAGTTCAAGTGAAATTTCTTTTTCATTCAAACCAAAATAAAATGAAAATCCAAAAAACAAAAAAATGCAGCTTCAACGTGAACTTTTCAAAACAAAATCAAAATTCAAAAAAACAAAAAAAATGACTTCAAGTTGAACTTTTTCAAAACAAATCAAAGATTCAAAAAACAAAAAAAAATGACTCAAGTGAAACTTTTTTCAAAACAAAATCAAAATTCAAAAAAAAAAAAAATGACTTTCAATGAAACTTTTCAAAAAAATCAAAATTCAAAAAACAAAAAAAAATGACTTCAAGTGAACTTTTTCAAAACAAAATCAAAAATTCAAAAAACAAAAAAATGACTTCAATTGAAACTTTTTCAAAAACAAATCAAACATTCAAAAACAAAAAAAAATGACTTCAAGTGAAACTTTTTCAAAAACAAAATCAAAATTCCAAAAAACAAAAAAAATGATAACATTACACCCACATCCAACACCTCCAGGTTCAGCACACTCCTATCATCGACTGGCGGTGAGCACCACCACCACCAGCCTAGCCTCTCCCAACCATCAACAGCAACGGCCTTTTCAAGCTGGCCTCTTCTCGACCCAGCCAATTCCTAAGCGATCTCTCTACTGAGCAGTGCTACTTTTGACTCAAGTCAAGAAAGAAAGCTATGTTTTCTTGGGTCGCTTCCAATCACTAGACGCATTGATATGTCCGCCATAGCTGCTTCCTACTCCCTAGGGTGAGTGCACCGCTGTTTCAGTGTGTGTGTGCGTGTGTATGAGAGTGTTAGTGAGTAAGTGAGTGAGTAAGTGAGTGTGTGGTGGAGGGGGGTGGAGGGGGGGGGGGGGCGTGTGTATGAATACAGTTATGCAGTGCTGCTTGAGGTGATCAAGAGGCTATCTTCTTTGGTCGCTTCCGAAATCTCAGACACATTGATGTCAGCCCTAGCACAATCTACTGGCCCTGCCGCAAGATGTATTGATGAAATCACGGCCCAGACAAATTGTGGCTATGTCTCACTCCCAACTTCTGAACTGTACTAACTAAACAACACTAAACTCAGTTACTCACTTAACTGAACTATATTAACCTAACCTAACTAACCTAACCTAACCTAACCTAACCTAACCTAACCTAACCTAACCTAACCACACTCAACCTGACTGGCGCAGATGTGATGATGAAATCATGGCCCAGACAAGTTGTGAAAGCCTTCAAACGTACTACAACGCCAGTACAACTGGATTCCTAGTTTCTCCAAACACTGGCCTGCCACTGAGATGCCTCACGGCACCATGATGGTACAGGGTTTAGGAAAGCAGTACAACGCTAGTGCATCTGGATTCCTAGTCTCCCCAAACACTGACCTACCACTGAGATGCCTCACGGCACCATGATGGTACAACACAAAGGAAAGCAGTACAACGCCAGTACGCTCAGGCTTCCTGGTATCACCAGATGCTGGCCTGCCACTTCGCTACCTCACCACACCATAAACGATCTGCAGATGATAAAAAGTAATTTGACCTTTTGTGAACTTGGTTACATAGCTTCAGCCAGCAATTTGGCTGCTCGCCGTCTTTGGCAGTACAAAAATTCAAGTAACGAGAAAGCCTGGCGGTATTAAGGGAGCCCCGTCTTATGGCGGTAGATAACATAGTAGTTAGTGGGTTCTAGATTCTAGGTCGCAGGGTTCTAGATTTCTAGGTTGCAGGTATCCCATTCATTCCAGACTAGTGGTGTGCTTCGCGGACTTTTCCCGCAAAATAATGATGTTGCCAACAGCTTCCATGCAGCGCCCCTCTCTTAGAATAGCTACGCCAATGTCCATGTATGGTAGGGTGCTTGGCATGCTTTTATTATTATTTTTGTTGGTGTTTGCAAATACACCAATTGCGCTTCAAGGCTTGCTTGTTCTTTGATGATTATTATTATTCTAGGGTTAGTAAGCCTGGAGACTGCTAAGGTTTGGATTGGATTGTTACATTGTTCCTTTTTTGCAGCCAACTCTGGGATGCTCACCGTCCTCCAATGCCAAGTTCCCCCCGATCTTCGTAAACCCTGCCGCTCTATCAACTTGAGCTATGGAGAATTGGTCAAGGACCCTTGGAGTTTGGAGAACTACAAAACCCTAAATCTTGGATATAGGTAGCAATTGGCCTATTCGGATAGATGTAACAATTGGTCTGGTGAGAAAGATGTAACAATTGGTCTAAGATACCAGTAGAAGTAACAAATACCTCCCCACCTTCCGTCCAGGGTTAATAAATGTGACAAGAACAGTAATACCGACACAAGTAAAAGTTACACACTGTCTGAAAATAGCACGAGCTCCGGGTATCTGACCAGGCCAAATGTATCGTAACAATTGGTCTGGTCGGATAGATGTAACAATTGCTCTAGTAGGATAGATGTAACAATTGGTCTGGTCGGATAGATCTACCTACGGAAAAACTCCTCCCCCGGGGTAGATGGTATCCCTGCAGAATGGTACAGATTTGCTTCCCATGAGGCCAACTCCCGATTTGTACAAGCTATGACTAACCTGTTTAATCTCGTCTGGAAGACCTCTTACCCTAGCCAATGGGCTGCAGCTGCCTTGGTACCCGTACCCAAATCCAAAGGCAGTGTTTATGACAAGGACAACTATCGAGGTCTTGCGGTGAGCAACTCCATAGGAAAGATCTTCTCCCTTTGCATGCTACGTAGACAAGATGATTGATCAGAAGAATTCAACCTCAGAGCCGCTGGCCAATATGGATTTAGAAGTGGTAGGGTTACTGCGGAAGTGCGGATGCATTCATTCATCTTAACCATATTGTAAGATAAATATAAGAGAGAGGAAAAACCACTCTTTGTGGCTTTGTCGATTTACAAGAAGGCTTATGATTGGGTCAACAGAGACTTGCTATGGGATTGCTTAGCAAGGCTAGGAGTAAAAGACCCCTATCTTAGTATACCCGAATGAAAAAAATCTCCAGATTTTACCCGAATGAAAAAAAATACAATTTTTTGATTGAGGGATTAGCCTGTCAACTGTGTGTCCGTGTGTGTGATGTCACAAGACCTACTTTTCAGGTTTCACTTTAAATCACAAAAAATTAGAAATTTTACCCGAATGAAAAAAATTACAAATTTTTTGATACCCGAATGAAAAAAATTGCAAATTTTTTGATTTTACCCGAATGAAAAAATTTATTTTTGATACCCGAATGAAAAAAATTATTTTTCATTGAGGGATTAGCCTGTCAAAAATGTCCGTGTGTGTGTGTGTCCGTCACAACCTACTTTTCAGGTTTCACTTCAAATCACAAAAAAACGAAACATTATATAAGATATCCCAAATATAAGACATTTTCATTCGGGACACTCCCTCCAGGCGCCCTTTATTTGAGGATTAGCCTGTCCAAAAATGTCCGTGTGTGACATGCGATTTTACAGACCGTTGTCCGTCACAACCTACTTTTCAAGTTTCACTTCAAATCACGAAAAAACATATGAGCATCGCAATTCAAGAAAAGGAGCTCAGGTTTGAGCTTTTTGGGCCAAAAGCGACAATTATTGGGTAACATTTGTTCTTATTTCAAATTCGTACCATCCAATCATGAGCGCATACATAGGTATGGGAATGGAATTGTCGTCAAAAAATCGAGGCGAAACATGCAAGCATCACAATGAACGGATCATATCTCCTAGGGCACTTGAGCTATTATTAGCACGGATTTCACCCACAGCTTCAGCCGTGGGCCGTGCGTGGGGCCGTGGCGTGGGCTGGGCCGGGTGGGATGAAGCCACGGCCAACTCATGTTCTTCTAGTTCTAATTCACGTAATGTTCATGTTTCGTCCAGAGCTTGCAGGAGTGAGCACGTCTTCGCGCTTCGTGCTGCGACCTGGACGACCTACAAACGTTCGACGATCTGCAAGTTCTGGGACAGCGATGGCAACATGGCGGCCATCCCACACCGATCGGGGTGCGAATTGTTTTGCTTACCGATTGGAGTGCGCAACTCTTTGTGCTTACTATTTCCTGCTGGCAACGCTTCGATTAAGTACTTATTCCAACTCATTGTTTTCGATATAGTTTAGCCGCCTCTTTAGATCCGACCACCCTCGTCATTAAATCGCTTTAGCAGAAGCTCGTCAGGCGTAAGGCGGCCTCTTTGCTCGCTGCCCCCCCCCCCCCCCCCCCCCTGTTACGGCAAATCACCTTACGAGGCACCAGAATTTGGCCAAAGCTAACACGGAGCTACCATGGTTGGTCTGATGCAAGTGGGGTATACAGTTTTACGGGTGGCCTATCAGCCTCAGTTGGTGGTGGTTGGTATTGGGTGTTGGGGGTTGGAAGCACTTAGGTATCTGGTGTTATGTTGGTGTTGCCAGTTAGTGCTTTAGTAGTGTTTGTGGGGTGGGGTTGTCTAGCTGCATGTTGGATAGCCAGTTATGTGTGTGTTAAGGTGTGTTGTTTTAGTGTGTGTGATGGGGTTATAGTGTTACATGGATAGCCGTGTGTGTGGGTGAGTGCCTGAGTGTGTTTGTTTGGTGTTCGATGGGATTGTCTTGTAGTGCCATGGAATTGGCACCAGCGTTGTGTGTGCTGGTATGTAAGCAGGGGCGTGTGTGGCAGATGCATGCGTAGCCCCTTGTGTGGTGTGTGTATTGGGGTGTCTGGTATGTGTGAATGTGTGCATGGGGAGTTGTCTTGTATGGTAGTGCATGGATGGCCTGGTGTGTGTGTGCGTAGTGATATGAATATGGAGATTGGAATGGAGATGAATCGATGGATTAGATCTTTGTAATGCTGGAATGGCCGTGCTGTCTGATAACTGTGTATCTGTGTACGGAAACATATCTGCTGTGGCAGTGCATGTGTAGCCACTTGTCGTCGTGCATGTGCCTGGGTCTGTCTTAACCTGTAGCATTGCATGGCCAGGTGTGCTGTATCTATGGGATGAATAGTGCTTGATGTGGCAGTGCTTTGCAACCAGTTTGTTCGTTTAGATTCTGTGTCGTTGGCACGCAGTGAGTAGCATGGTAGGGTACGTCTTGTGTGGTCGATGCACCGGTTGTCTTGTAGTCTTGGATAGCCACTTGTGCGTGTATTTGCCGAACACATTGCTGTGTGGAAGTGCCAAGAATAGCCAGAAGTGTGTTGTATGTGGCATGCACAAGTTGCGTGTGGTGGCAGTGAATGACTAGCCAGGATGTGTGTGTGTATGTGCATGCACAGTGCTGTGTGGCAGTGCATGGATAGCCAAAATGGTGCGTATTGCATTGCACAGTTGCTTGTTGCAGTTGCAATGGATAGCCAGATGTGTGTGCCAATGTGCGTGCATAGTGCTGTGTGGAAGTGGATGATAGCCAGAATGTGTGTGATGTATGTTGCACGTGACCGCAGGGCTGTGTTGCGCAGCTCCATTGGATTGCCATCATGTAGTGTGTATGCTTGCATGCACAGTGCTGAATGTTTGGCAAATGCATGGATAGCCATATGTGTGAAAAAAATGCAAATTTTTTATTGATTGAGATTAGACCTGTCAAAAATTGGTTCCGTGTGTGGTGTGTCTGGTACACAAGCCATACTTTTCAGGTTTCATTCAAATCACAAAAAAACGACATATATAAGATATGCCAATATATATAGGACTTATTATTACCGGACGTATTCTCACCGAGGGACCACATTATTGAGCATCGCAATTGCAAAAAGGAGACTCAGTTTTGAGCTTTTTGGGCCAAAAGCGACAATTATTTGGGTAACATTTGTTCTTATTTTCAAATTCGTACCATCCATTCATTTATGAGCGCATAACATAGGTTTTGGGATGGAAATTGTCGTCAAAAACTTCGAGGCGAAACGCTGCAAGCATCACAATGAACGGATCATTCTTCCATAGGGCACTTGAAGCTATTATTAGCACGGAATTTCACCCACAGCTCAGCCGTGGGGCACGTGCGTGGGCCTGGGCTAGACGGGTGGGATGAAGCCACGCCAACTATGGATTTTCTATTCTAATTTCGACGTAATTCTGTCATGTTTCGTCCAGAGCTTGGCAGGTTGAGCACGTTCGCGCTTCGTTGCTGCGACCTGCGACCTACAAACGTTCGACGATCTGCGTTCTTGGGACAGCGTAGGCAACTATGGCGGCCATACCCACACCGATCGGGGTGCGAATTGTTTGCTACCGATTGAGTGCGCAAACTTTCTTGTGCTACTAATTTCCTGCTGCAACGCCTTCGATGTAAGCTATTATTCCAACTCTATTGTTTACGAATATAGTTTGCCGTACCTCTTTGATACCTACCACCTGTCATTGAATCGCTCAGCAGAAGCTCAGTCAGGCGAAAGGCAGCCTTTTGCTTTGCTCGGTGCCCCCCCCCCCCCCCCCCCCCCCCCCCCCCCCCCCCCCCCCCACCCCCCCCCCCCCCCCCCCCCCCCCCCCCCCCCCCCCCCCCCCCCCCCCTGTTACGCGCAAAACACCTACGAAGGCACCAGAATTTGGCCAAAGCTAACCACCGGGGCTACCAGATGGTTGGTTGATGCAAGTGGGGTATACAGTTTAGGGGTGCCTATCAGCCTATGGTTGGTTGGTGTGATTTGGGGTTGGGGTTGGAGGCACTTGGTTTGGTTGTTATGTGGTGTTGCAGTTAGTGCTTTAGTAGTTGTCGGGTGGGTTGTGCTGCAGTTGGGATAGCCAGTTGATGTGTCGTGTTGAAGGTGGTGTCTAGTGTGTGTGCAGGGGAGGTATAGTGCATGGATTACAGTGTTGTGTGGGTGAGTGCACTGAGGTGTTGTTTGTGTCGAATGGGGTTGTCTTGTAGTGCATGGCATGGCCAGGTGTGTGTGTGTATAGTAAGCAGCGCCGTCTGTGGCAGTTGCATGCGTTAGCCCCATTGTGTGTGTGTAGTGTGAGATTGTCTGGGTATGGTCGTGAAATGTGTGCATGGGGTGCTTGTATGGTAGCTGCATGGATCGGCCTGGGTGTTGCCTGGTGCGTGAAGTGTTGATTGGGTTGTGTGGATTGTCGATGGATTGTCTTTAATGATGGATGAGCCGTGTTGGTCGTATCGTTTACGGAAACATATCCTAGGTGTGGCCAGTGCATGTGTAGCCACTTGTGTGTGCAGTGCCTGGGTCTGTCTTACTGTGCATTGATGGGCAGGTGTGTGTATATTGGCCATGAATATGCCTGTGTGCAGTGCATTTGCAACCAGTCTGTTCGTTTGTGTGTCTGCACGCATTGAGCTGTCAGGGTACGTTTTGTGTGTGCACGGTCGTCTTGTAGTGCTTGGATAGCCAATATGTTGCGTGTATTTTGCGAACACCATTGCTGGTGTGGTGTGCCAGAATAGCCAGATGTTGTGTATGTGCATGCACATGCTGGTGTGGCAGTGCAGGATAGCCAGAATGTGTGTGTATAGCTGCATGCACAGTGCTGGGTGGCATTGCTGGATAGCCAAATGGATGCGTATGTGCATGCACATGGGTGTGTTGCATGCATGGAGCCAGATGTGTGTGCATGTGCTCCGTGCATAGTGTGTGTGTGGAACGTGCATGGATAGCACAGGAATGTTGATTGTATGTGCGTGCGCCAGTGCTGTGTGGCAGTCCATGGGATTATGCCTCATGAGTGTGTATAGTGCATGCCGTGCTGTGTGGCAATGCATGGGATAGCCATATGTGGTGGATGTGTGTTCACCAGTGGCTGCGTGGCCAGTGCAGGGTAGGTATCGCCAAGATGTGTGTGTATGTGCTGCACAGTGATTGTGTGGAGTGCATTGCTAATAGCCAGCTTTGTGTGTGTATTGTGCGTGTCAGTGCTGTGTGGCATCCAGAGTAGCCGGTGTTGGCTGTTTGTATGTTAGTAGCACATGGCTGTGCGTACTAATGTATATGTAGCCACGTTGTATTGCGTGTGCATGCTGAGTGGCTGAATGTTGTTTTGTGTTTCGTTTGTACTGTACGTTGCATGGATTAGCCAGATGTGGTGTATTGCGTGCGCAAGTTGCTGTATGGCAGGCATTGGATAGCCAGTATTGTGTGATGTATGTGCGCGTAGTGCTTGTGTAGCCAGTGCTAGGTAGCCACATGTGTACTGTTCATTCAAAGTGCATCGTGTGTAATGCATGTATAGCCACTATGGTGTGCAATGTGCGTGCACAAGATGCGTGTGGCAGCGCATGGATAGCCAGATGTGTGTGAATGTGCTGGGCTGCGTAAGTGCTGCTGTAGGCGTGCATGGATAGCTAGATGTCTGCTGTATGCTGCAGTGCTCTCAGTTGTTCAAACGGTTATGTAGTATATTCTGCTATTTAGTACCTACTTACTCCACTACTTTGAACTTCCCAGCCATATCCTCCTCTCACTTTTCTCAGCATTCTGCTATCAACATTTCTCAGACTATTGCCCCTGATCCTTGCGCTGACGTTGATGTGTTAAAGGTCTGGTTGCTATTGGTTTGAATGCCACCGGTATGACCATAATTCAGTGTACGTGATGTGTCAAAGCTGTCCGCGAGACTCCTTTGTTCGATCCTTACGCACGCCAGGAACGACGCCAGCCGACTTCTACAACCTAATGGCATAACACATATTTCAAGACGGGATTTCAAAATGCAATCACGCTAATACGATATTGTATTAGGTAACAGCGCTCGTGTCCTGGGGGGTCCCCAATTTTAATTGCCAATAAATGTGGGGAATGAAGCACATCAAGCTTGTATGCGGCTGACACCGAACAAATCCTCCCAAAATCACCATTCCTCTGATTGGTTTACATGTTTGGTGCTCAGATGCATTGCAAATAAAGGCCCTCTACCAAGACAGCTCCAGGCACTTTAATACCACTTCAAATTTACAAACCCTACAAAATTGTCCATTTGTCGTTACTTCATGTAAACAAAGCTACCCATCCAATTCATTCAATTAAAATCCAAATATATTGAATTCGAATGAATAAACAAACTCAATCAATTTAAATGCTTTCAATTCACGTCCAAACAATTCCCAATATTGGTTATATCAAATTTTAATAAAACATTTAATTAATGAATTCATGAAATTAATACAATTTAATTAACTGATATTAAAGTAAAGTAACAAATTAAGTTAAATTAAATTAATATAATATATGTAATTATTAAAGTAGATACCAAAAAATTTAAATATTTTATTAAATTCATTTTAATCGTGTTATAAAATGAATTAATTACAATTATTTATTAAGTAAACATTTATTCAATTTATAATAAATACAATTATGCAGATTTAAATCCGAATTAATTTTTAATTAAATTCATGATTTTTTCAAACAGTTTCATTCGGGACGCGCCTCCAGGCGCCCTTTATACCGAATGAAAAAATTTATTTTTGATTAGGGATTTAGCTGTACAAAAATTGTCCGCTGTATGTGTGTGTGTGTCCGTTAACAACCTTCACTTTTCAGGTTATCACTTCAAATCACAAAAAAAGCGAACAATTATAATTAAGATATCCCAAATTTATCAGACATTTTCATTCGGGACGCGCCTCCAGGCGCCCTTTATTTTGATTGAGGGGATTAGGCTGTCAAAACTTGATGTCCGTGTGTGTGTGTGATCACACACCTACTTTTCAGGTTTCACTTTAAATCAACAAAAAAAAAACGAAACATTATATAAAAATTATCCCAACTTATTAAGGACTTATTGAATCCGGGACATTATTTCTCACGAGACCAATTGAGCATCGCATTCAGGAAACAGGAGCTAGGTTTTAGTACTTTTTTGGGCCAAAAGCGACAATTACTGGGGGTAACATTTGTTTATCATTTCAAATTCTACCATTCCAATCATGTGACGCATACAATAGGTTTTGGAATGGAATTGTCGGCTCAAAAAATCGAGGCGAAACATGTAAGGATCACAATGCGACGAAACATTCCCCTGGGCACTAGAGCTTATTATTAGAACACGGGACATTCACCCACACACGCACCCAGCAGGGCTGTTGCGTGGGGCTGGGACGGGTGCGTGGGTGGGGCCTACGATTATGTACTTGTAGTCTTCTAAATTCACGTAATTTATATAGTTTCCGACCTCGCGAGCTTGCACGATGAAACAATTATATGGGAACGATTTCATATTCATCTCACGTACTTGCCGGAGCTGTATTATACACTGCCGACCTTTCGTGTTGCAACACTCATGAGAGTGACCAAATGTTCGCATGGCACGATCCAGGTGGTTGCCAGGCACACCGTGGGCCGCACAGTGACCCAGCGGCTGCGGACGGCTTCAAACCATTCCCTGGATTCCTTTCTCTTGGCTGGTCGGGTGGGGGCGGCTTTGGTCTGGCTGGTGGCCATCGTCCCTCTTTCGCCAGGGATTTCGGACAATGCTCTTTCTCCTTCCTGCCCTTTCGAATCCGACGGCGAGATAGTGTGCGCCATGTTTGTCGGGATAATCTTTTCGCTAGATAATTTCAGACCCATACAGAACAATTTTCGTCTACCACTTCGCTTTCGATCTGTCGCTGCAACCCGCCCCAGATTTTGTTCCACTTGCTTTTCTGCCATGCGGGAACCTTTGTTATTTCTGCGAATGTTCTCAACGGCGTAGGCACGAGTTTCTAAAATGGCAGCCACGACCTCAAATAACCCCCCAGAATCCATTGGGCACCAACACCACTCGCCCCAGCAATCCATCAGTAATTGGCGGTCTTAATGGAACGAAGAACAGATCGCAAGGTGCGAGCCAGAATCAAGGCCGTATGGGGTTACCCTGTTCCGGCATGCAGCTGAGACCACTCACCACAACACACCTACCACACCACACCTCAACACCCTCACCACACACACCCACACCACCACCACACCCCAAACCGCACCACACCAAACCAACATCACACCACACCACACCAACCTCACCACGCCACACCCACACCACACCACACCTCGCGACACCACACCTCACCACACACACCACACAACACCACACCACACTTACCTAACCAGCACCAACCACACACAACACAAACACACACAACACCCCACACAACACTTCACCCACAACACCACCACAACACCACACCACACCACGCCACCACCACACACTACACCACACATAACACCACGCCAACACCATACCACACCACATCACACCAAACCACAGCCACGCCTCACACACCACACCAACCCACACCACACCACACCACACACACACACACCACACCAAACCGCACCACACCACCACTAGCACAGCACCAAACCAACCACACCACACCATCGACCAATCCATACATCACACCACACCACACACACACACCACCACACCACACCACACCACACCCACACCTCACCACAAAACACACACCACAACCACACCCCAACCTCACCACACCACACACTACACCACACACCACACACCACACCACACCACGCCACCCCACACACTACACCACCACCCCACCACACCGCACCACACATTACCAATACCACGACACAACACGACACAATCGACAAAACACACGACATGATAACGCCACGCCACACCATACCACACCACACAACATTCAAACCCACCATACCCACCACACCACACAGCCTACACCACGCCACACCACGCCTCAACAACACCACACCACACACACTACACCACACCACACCACACCAAACCGACCACACACCACCACACCACACCACACAGCACCACACCCACACGCTCACGCACACCACGGCCACCACACCACACACACCACACCACACCACACACCGCCACACCTACACCTTTACCCACCCCTACCTACTAGAACAACATAAAATGACACAAATCGACACCCCCCAACAACATTTACATGATACCGCCACAACCAACCACAACAAATCTTACCACATCAGACCTTACTCACCTCACCACACCAACCACACAGTCCCGTACACCACGCCACACCACGGCCCACACACAACACCAACCACACCACACCACACCCACACACATTAAACCGCACCACACCCACACCACACAGCACCACACCACTCCACACCACGCCTCACAACACCACACACGCTCACCACACCACACCACACCACACGACACCCCACACCACACCACACCTCACACACACACCACTTTTACACACACCGTCACACCCACACACACACCGCCCCACAATACACCCACACACACCATACCATACCACGACATTAAAAACGAAACAAATCGTCACCCAAAAACAACACGACAAATGATTTACACCACGCCACCACCCACACCACTCCACACACCACCTTTCAAACCACAACAACGCCACACCACACCCACACACACCATACCACACCACACACCACGCCACGCCATGCCACACACCACCACATTCACACCTTCACCACACCATCCCCTCACCAACACCACACCTCCCACACCACACCACACACACCTCACCACACCGACCACCACCCAAACCACACACACCACAACACACCAAACACAACTCATCAAACCACACCACACCATACACGCCACACTAACCACACCTACACCAACACCTCACCACACTGCACCGTAACCACACCACACCACAGCCATACCCAAATTCACATGCTTCAGCCATACCAATCACAATGCTCAGCCAGTCAGCCACTACATCACAATTTACTCAGCCCATACACAATCAAGCTCAGCCAGTCAGCCACCTCACTGCTCAGCCCATACCACATCACATGCTCGCAGTCAGCCCATACCAATTACAATTGCTCAGCCCATACCAATCACTATGGCTCAGGCCATACCAATACATGCTCAGCCAGGTCAGCCCATACAATCACTATGCTCAGCAGTCGCCTATCCAATCACATTGCTTCAGCAGTCATCCCATACCAATCACATGTCACCCTAACACTCACTGCTCAGCTCATACCAATCACATGCTAAGCCAACCAAGTCA
>JAJSRW010000549.1:0-85111 GCA_022414725.1 Microglena sp. YARC
GTGGTTGTGGTGGACCTACTGTGGGTTCATGCGTTGTGTTGTCGGTGGAGTACTGGTGGTTGTCGGTTTAGGTGGGTACTGTGGTTGTGGGTGGTACTGTGTGTTTGTTGGTGGTGTACCCACTCCCGTGGTTGTGGTGTGGTACTGTGGGTTGTTGGGTGGTATCGTGGTTGTGGTGGTACTGTGTGTTGTGGATTGTCGGTGTTACTGTTGGCTGTCGTTGGTACTTAGTGGTTGTTGGTGGTACTGTGAGTTGTGGTGGCTAACTCTCTAGTCGGCACTGTGGTTGGTGTGGTTGTGGGGTTAAATCTTTCTGCGGCTGGTTGTGGTACTGCTGCCTACTGTGTGGTTTTGGTGGTACTGGTGGTTTGTGGTGGTACTGACGGTTGTCGGTTGTGTGGTGGTACTCTGTGGTCTTGGTTTGTAAGCTAGTAGGGTCGGTATTCTCCTGGTTGTGGTGGTTAGCTGTGCGTTGTGGTACTGTGTGGTTGTCGGCTGTACTGTGTTTGGTTGGTTGTCACTATGTGACGTGCTTCACCTGGCCCCACCGTACTGTTTGTGGTTGTGGTACTATCGTGGTTGTGGTTGTACTATGGTTTGCGTGTGGTGGTACTATTCGTCCTCTCTCCTCCTCGTGGTTTCGTGGTGGTACTTGTTGTGTGGTAGTCACTGTGGTTGGTGGTACTGTGGTTGTGGTGGTCACTGTGGTGGTTGGTGACTGTGCGTTGTGGTTGTGGTACTGTGGTTGTGGTGGTACTGTTGTTTGTGGTGTACTGTGGTTGTGGTGTGGTGGTAACGTGGCTTCCCGGAGTGTGTTTGTTGGTGGTACTGTGGTTGTGTTACTGTGTTGTGGTTGTTTGGTGGTACTGTGTTGTGTGTACTGCGGTTACTGTGGTTGTGTGGTACTGTGGTTGTTGGTGGTACTGTGGTTGTGGTGGTACTTGGTTGTGGTGGTACTGTGGTTTTGTGGTGGTGGTACTGTGGTTGTGTTGTACTGTGTTGTGGTGGTACTGTGGTTGGTTGTGGTACTGTGTTGTGTGTTGTGGTGGTACTGTGGTTGTGGTTGTGGTCGGTACTGTGGTTGTACTGTGGTACTGTGGTTGTGGTGGTGTACTGGAGGTTGTGGTTGTTGTTGTGGTTCCGGTACTGTGGTGTGGTAACTGTCGGTGTTTGGTCTGGGTTCTGGTGGACTGCGTTGTGGGTCAAGTACTGTGGTTGTTGGTGGTACATGTGGTTGGGTTGTTGTTGTACGTGGTCCCCTGGTGGTACTGTGGTTGTGGTGGTTGTGGTAGTACTGTCCTCCCGTTTGGTAGGTACTTCTTCGTGGTTGTGGTGGTATCTGTGGTGTGTGTTACTACTGTGGTTGTGGTTGGTGGTGTTTGGGTACTGTTTGGCGTGTGGCTGTGTGGGACTGTGGTGTGGCTGTACTTTTGTGGTGGTACGTGGTTTGGTCGGATACTGTGGTGTCGGTGTCTGTCGGTTGTGGTTGTGGTAGGGATTGTGGTCGTGGTGGTACGGTGATTGTGGTTTTGGTGTACTGTGCGTGTGGTGGTACTGTGGTTTGTGATGGTACTGTTGGTTGTGAGTTGTGGGTATGTGGTTGTGGTACTGGGTTTGTGGTACTGTAGTTGTGTGGTACTGTGTTGTGGTCTGTGGTTGTGGTGGTTACTGTGGTTGTGGGTGGCACTGTAGTTGTGGTGGTACTGTGGTTGTGTTGGTGGTACGACGTGTGCGTTGTGTGGTACTGTCTCCCCGTGGTTGTGGTGGTACTGTGGCTGGTTGGTGTGGTTGTGCACCTGTGGTTGTGGGGAATCGTGGTAACTCGTGTTGTGGTCGGTGGTTGTGGTGGTTACTGTGGTGGCTTATGTGGTGGTGGGACTCTCCCCGTGGTTGTGGTTGTGGTGGTACTACTGTGGTGTGTGGTGGACACATCCCGTTGCTGTGGTGTGTTGTGGTGGTACTGTGGTTGTTTGGTGGTACTTCGTGGTTGTGTGGTGTGCTGTGGTTGTGGTTGGTACCTGTGGTGGTGGTGCGTACTCTGGTTGTGGGTTGTTGGGTGGTACTGTGGTTGTGGTAGGTACTGTGGTTGGTGGTACTGTGGTTGTGGTGGACTGATCCTGTGTTGTGTTGGTCTTGTGTTGTTGTGGTACGTGTGTGTACCTGTGGTGTGGTGTACTGTGGTTTGGTTGTGGTTTGTGGTGGTACTGTGGGTTGTGGTACTGTGTTGCTGTGGTGGTACTGTGGTCTTGTGGTGGTACTGTGGTGGTACTGAGTGGGGGTTGGTGTACTGTGGTTGTCGTTACTGGGTGGTGGCCTGTCGGTACTGTGGGTTGTGGTGGTACTGTTGTTTTTGTCGGTTGTGGTGGTACTGTGGTGTTGTGGTGGTACTCTGGTGTGTGTCAGTTGTACTGTGGTTTGTGGTGGTCCGGTGGTACTGTGGTTGTGGTGGTACTGTGGTCTTGTGGTTGTGGTGGTACTGGTGGTTGTGGTGGTACTGTTGGTTGTGGTGGTACTGTGGTTGTGGTGGTTGGTGGTGTAGGTCTGCCTGTGTTGTGGTGGTACTGTGTTGTGGTACTTGGTTGTGGTGGTTACTTTGTGGTAGGGTGTACGTGCTGGCGTTGTGGTGGTACAGCATGTGTTGCTGTGTGGTGGTGTGGCTGTGGTTGTGTGTGGTGGTACTCGGGTTGTGTGGTACTGTGGTTGGTACTGTTTGTGTGGTCTGTGTGGTACTGTGGTTGTGGTGGTACTGTGGTTGTGTGTGGTGGTACTGTGGTTGTGGTGGTACTGTGGTTGTGGTGGTGGTGGTACTGTGGTTGTGGTTGTGGTACTGCTGGTTGTGTTGGTACTGTGTTTTGTTGTCGGTGGTGGTACTGTGGTTGTTGGTTGGTACTGTGGTTGTGGTTGGTGTACTGTGGTTGTGGTGGTACTGTATCTGTGGTTGGTGTGTGTGTTACTGTGGTTGTGTGGTAGTGGTTGTACTGTGGTTGTGGTTGTGGTGGTACTTGTGGTTGTGGGTCTGTGGTTGTGTTGGGTGTACTGGGTGGTTGTTACTGTGGTTGTACTGTGGTTGTGCGTACTGTGTGGTCGTTTGTGGTGGTACTGTGTTGTGGTGGTACTGTGGTTGTGGTGGTACTGTGGTTGTGTGCTGTGGTTACTGTGGTTGTGGTGGTACATGTGTTGTGGTGGTAACTGTCGTTGTGTTGTGGTGGTACTGTGGTTGTGGTGGTACTGTTGGTGGTACTGTGGTAGTGTTTTGTGGTGGTTGTGGTGGTACTGGTGGTGTGGGTGAACTGTGGGTGGTAGGTACTTGTGGTTTGTGGTACTGTGGGTTGCTGTGGTACTGTGGTACTAAGTGGTTGTGGTACTGTGGTAGAGGTTGTGCGTGTACTGTGGTTGTTACTTGTGGTTGTGGTACTGTGGTTGGTGGTGGTTACTGGTTTGTGGTGGTACTTTGGTTGTGGTGGTACGTGGTACTGTGGTTGTGGTTGTGTGGTACTGTGGTTGTGGGTGGTGGTGGTGGTACTGTGGTTGTCTGGGTTGGACTGTGGTGTGGTTGTGTACTGTGGTTGTGGTGGTACTGTGGTTGTGGTGGTACTGTGGTTGTGGTTGTGTACTGTGGTTGTGGTGGTACTGTGGTTGTGGTACTGTGGTTGTGTTGGTTACTGTGGTTGTGGTTGTGGTGGTACTGTGGTTGTGGTGGTACTGTGGTGTGGTGGTAATGTGGTTGTGGTGGTACTGTGGTTGTGGTTGTGTGGTACTGTGGGTTGTGGTGGTACTGTGGTTGTGGTGGTACTGTGGTGTTGTGGTGGTGGTACTGTGGTTGTGGTGGTGCGTACTGTGGTTGTGGGTGGTACTGTGGTTGTGGTTGTGGTGGTACTGTGGTTGTGGTGGGTGTGGTTGTGGTACGTGTACAGTGGTGTGGTGGTACTGTGTGGTGTGGTTGTGGTGGTACTGTGGTTGGTGTTGTGTGGTATCTGGGTTGTGGTTGGTACTGTTGTTGGTGGTGTACTGTGTTGTGGTGGTTACTGTGGTGTTCTGTACTGTGGTTGTGGTGGTACTGGTTGTGTGTACTGTGGTGGTAGTACTGTGGTTGTGGTGGTACTGTGGTTGGTTGTGGTTGGTTTTACTGTGTTGTGGTGGTACTGTTGTTGTGGAACGGTGGTCTGTGGTTGTGGTGGTACTGTGGTTGTGGTGGTACTGTGGTTGTGGTTGGGTGGTACTGTGTTGTGTGGTGTGGTTGTTTGGTTGTGGTGCTACTGTGGTTGTGGTGGTACTGTGGTTGTGGTGGTACTGTGGTTGTGGTGGTACTGTGGTTTGGTGGTGGTACTGTGGTTGTGGTGGTACTGTGGTTGTGGTTGTGGTGGTACTGTGGTTGGTGGTTGTGTGGTTGTGGTTGTGGTTGTGGTGGGCTACTTCGTGGTTGTGGTGTACTGTGGTTGTGGTGGTACTGTGGTTGTGGTGGTACTGTGGTTGTGGTGGTACTGTGGTTGTGGTTGTGGTGGTACTGTGGTTTGTGGTGGTACTGTGGTTGTGGTTGTGTGGTACTGTGGTTGTGGTGGTACTGGTACTGTGGTTGTGGTGTGTGTACTTGTGGTTGTGGTGGTACTGGGTTGTGGTGGTACTGTGGTTGTGGTGTGTGGTTACTTGGTTTGTGGTTGTGGTGGTACTGTGGTTGTGGTGGTACTGTGGTTGTGGTGCGTACTGTTGTTGTGGTTGTGGTGGTATTCTGTGGTTGGTGTGTGTTGGTACTGTGGTTGTGTGGTACTGTGGTTGTGGTTGATGGTTGGTACTGTGGTTGTGGTGGTACTGTGGTTGTGGTGGTACTACTGTGGTGGTTGACTGTGGTTGTGGTGGTGGTGTACTGTGGTTTGTGGTGTGGTGGTGACTGTGGTTTGTGGTCGGTGTGTGTGTTGTGTACTTGTGGTGTGGTACTGTACTTGTGGTTGTGGTGGTCGGTACTGTGTTTGTGGTGTGGGTGGTGTTGTGTTGGTACTGTGGTTGGTGGTGGTACTGTGGTTGGTGGTGGTTTGTGGTGTGGTGGTACTGTGGTTGTGGTGGTACTGTGGTGGTGTTTGTGTGTGGTACTGTGGTTGTGGTGGTACTGTGGTTGTGGTGGTACTGTGGTTGTGGTGGTGTACTGTTGGTTGTGGTTGTGTACTGTGGTTGTGGTGGTACTGTGGTTGTGGTGGTACTCTGGTACTGTGGGGGTTGTGGTGGTACTGTGGTTGTGTGTTGTGGTACTGTGGTTGTGGTGTACTGTGGTTGTGGTGGTACTGTGGTTGTGGTTGGTTGTGGTGGTACTGTGGTTGGGTGTACTGTGGTTGTGGTTTGGTGGTTGTGGTGGTTCTGGGTTGTCGGTTGTGTACTGTGGTTGTGGTTGTGGTGGTACTGTGGTTGTGGTTGTGGTGTACTGTGGTGGTGTGTGGTGTGTACTGTGGTGTGTGTGTTGTGGTGGTACTGTGTGGTGGTGTGGTGGTACTGTGGTTGTGGTGGTACTGTGGTGTTGGTGGTACTGTGGTTGTGGTGGGGTACTGTGGTGTGGTGGTGGTACTGTGGTTGTGGTTACTGTGGTTGTGGTGGTGGGTGTACTAGTGGTGTGGTGGTACTGGTGGTTGTGGTGGTACTGTGGTTGTGGTTGTGGTGTGTACTGTGGTTGTGGTGGTACTGTTGGTTGTGGGTACTATGTGGTTGTGGTGGTGGTGGTACTGTGGTTTGTGGTGGGTGGTACTGTGGTTCTGTGGTGGTACTGTGGTTGTGGTGTGGTGGTACTGTGGTTGTGGTGTACTGTGTGTTGTGGTTGGTGGTTGTGTGGTACTTTGTGGTTGTGGTGGACTGTGTGTTGTGTGTGGTACTGTGTACTGTGGTGGTACTGTGGTTGTGGTGGTGCGTGGTGGTGGTACTGTGGTTGTGGTGTATGGGGTGGTGTGTGGTTACTGTGGTTGTGGTGTGGTGGTACGTGTTGTGTGTACTGTGGTGTGTGGTACTGTGGTTGGTACTGTGGTTGTGTACTGTGGTTGTGGTACTGGTTGTGGTGGTACTGTGGTACTGTGGTTGTGGTTGGTACTGTGGTTGTGGTTGCGTGTGGTTGTGGTGTGGTGGTACTGTGGTTGTGGTTGGTTGGTACTGTGGTTGTGGTCTGTGGTTGTGGTTGTGGTGGTACTGTGGTTGTGGTGTACTGTTGTGTGGTACTGTGGTGTGGTGGTACCTTGGGTTGCTGGTGGTACTGTGGTTGTGGTGGTACTGTGGTTGTGGCTGGTACTGTCGGTTGTGGTGGTGTGGTGAGTGGTACTGTGGTGTGGTACTGTGGTTGTGGTGGTACTGTGGTGTGGTGTACTGTAGTTGTGTGTTTGTACTGTGGTTGTGGTGGGTACTGTGGTTGTGGTTGTGTTGTGGGGTTGTGGTTGTGGTGTGTGGTTTGTGGTTGTGTGGTGGTACTGTGGTTTGTGTGTGGTGGTATGTTGGTTGTGGTGGTACTGTGGTTGTGTGGTGTGTGTACTGTGGTTGGTGGTTACTGTGGTGTGGTGGTGGTGGTACTGTGGTTGTGGTGTGGTGGTACTGTGGTACTGGTGGTTGTGGTGGTACTGTGGTTGTGGTGGTACTGTGGTTGTGGTTTGTACTGTGTGTGGTACTGTGGTTGTGGTGGTACTGTGGTCGGTGGTGTGTTGTGGGTTGTGGTGGTACTGTGTGTGTGGTTGTGCTGTGGTTGTGGTGGTACTGTGGGTTGTGGTGGTACTGTTTGTGGTGGTGTGGTGGTACTGTGGTTGTGTTGTGTGTGGTACTGTGGTTGTGGTGGTACTGTGGTTGGTGGTTGTGGTTGTGGTTGTGTGGTACTGTGCGTTGTGGTGGTACTGTGGTTGTGGTGGGTACTGTGGTTGTGGTTGTGGTGGTACTGTGGTGGTTGTGGTGGTACTGTGGTTGTGGTGGTATTGTGGTTGTGGTGGTGCGTACTGTGTGTTGTGGTGGTGGTTGTGGTGGTACTGTGGTTGTGGTTTGTGTGGTGGTACTGTGGGTTTTGGGTGGTGGTTTTGGTGGTACTGTGTTTGTGGTTGTGGTGGTGGTGTGGTGTACTGTGGTTGTGGTGGTACTTGGGTTGTTGGTGGTACTGTGGTTGTGGTGGTTACTGTGGTTGTGGTGGTGTGGTACTGTGGTTGTGGTGGTACTGTGGTTGGTGGTACTGTGGTTGTGTTGTGTGGTACTGTTGTTTGTGGTGGTACTGTGGTTGTGGTGGTACTGTGGTTGTGGTGGTACTGTGGTTTGTGGTGGTACTGTGGTTGTGGTGTGGTACTGTGGTTGGGTGTACGTGGTTGTGGTGGTACTGTGGTTGTGGGTGTGGTGGTACTGTGGTTGTGGTGGTACTGTGGTTGTGGTGGTATTGTGGTTGTGGTGGTACTGTGGTTGTGGTTGTGGTGGTACTGTGGTTGTGGTGGTACTGTGGTGTGGTGGTACTGTGGTTGTGGTGGTACTGTGGTTGTGGTTTGTGGTTGTGTGGTACTGTGGTTGTGGTGGTACTGTGGTGTTGTGGTGTGGTGTACTGTGGTTGTGGTGGTACTGTGGTTGTTGTTTGTGGTGGGTGGTACTGTGGTTGTGGTGGTACTGTGGTTGTGGTGGTACTGTGGTGGTACTGTGGTTGTGGTGGTACTGTTGTTGTGGTTGTGGGTGGTGTGGTGGTGGTACTGTGGTTGTGGTTGTGGTGGTACTGTGGTTGTGGTGGTACTGTGGTTGTGGTGGTACTGTGGTTGTGGTTGTGTACTGTGGTTGTGGTGGTACTGTGGTTGTGGTGGGTACTGTGGTTGTGGTTGTGTGGTGGGTGGTACTGTGGTTGTGGTGGTACTGTGGTTGTGGTGGTGTGGTTGGGTACTGTGGTTGTGGTGGTACTGTGGTTGTGGTGGTACTGTGGTTGTGTGTGGTGGTACTGTGGTTGTGGTGGTACTGTGGTTGTGGTGGTACTGTGGTTGTGGTTGGTTGGTGGTACTGTGGTTGTGGTGGTACTGTGGTTGTGGTGGTACTGTGGTTGTGGTGGTACTGTGGTTGTGGTGGTACTGTGGTTGTGGTGGTACTGTGGTTGTGGTGTGGTACTGTGGTTGTGGTACTGTGGTGTTGTGGTGTGGTGTGGTGGTACTGTGGTTGTGGTTGTGGTTACTGTGGTGGTGGTGTGGTTGTGTGTGGTGTACTGTGGTTGTGGTGGTACTGTGGTTGTGGTGTGGTGGTACTGTGGTTGTGGTGGTTGTGTACTGTGGTTGTGGTTGTACTGTGGTTGTGGTGGTACTGTGGTTGTGGTGGTTGGTGGTACTGTGTTGTGGTGTGGTGGTACTGTGGTTGTGGTTGTGGTGGTACTGTGGTTGTGGTGGTACTGTGGTTGTGGTTGTGGTACTGTGGTTGTGGTGTTGTGGTTGGTACTGTGGTTGTGGTGGTACTGTGGTTGTGGTGGTATTGTGGTTGTGGTGGTACTGTGGTTGTGGTGGTACTGTGGTTGTGGTGGTACTGTGGTTGTGGTGGTACTGTGGTTGTGGTTGTGGTGGTACTGTGGTTGTGGTGGTACTGTGGTTGTGGTGGTTGTGGTGGTGGTACTGTGGTTGTGGTGGTACTGTGGTTGTGGTGGTACTGTGTGTGTGGTACTGTGGTTGTGGGTTGTGGTGGTACTGTGTTGTGGTACTGTGGTTCTGTGGTTGGTGGTTACTGTGGTTGTGGTGGTACTGTGGTTGTGGTGGTACTGTGGTTGTGGTTGTGGTGGTACTGTGGTTGTGGTGTGTACTGTGGTTGTGTGGTACTGTGGTTTGTGGTGGTACTGTGGTTGTGGTTGTGGTGGTACTGTGGTTGTGGTTGTACTGTGGTTGTGGTGGTACTGTGGTTGTGGTGGTACTGTGGTTGTGGTTGTGGTGGTACTGTGGTTGTGGTGTGTACTGTGTGTGTTGTGGTGGTACTGTGGTTGTGGTGGGTGGTACTGTGGTTGTGGTTGTGGTGGTACTTGGTTGTGGTGTGGTGGTACTGTGGTTGTGGTGTGGTTGTGGTACTGTGGTTGTGGTGGTACTGTGGTTGTGGTGGTACTGTGGTTGTGGTACTGTGGTGTGGTGGTACGTGGTTGTGGTGGTACTGTGGTTGTGGTGGTACTGTGGTTGTGGTTGTGTACTGTGGTTGTGGTGTTGGTACTGTGGTTGTGGTTACTGTGGTTGTGGTGGTACTGTGGTTGTGGTTGTGGTGGTACTGTGGTTGTGGTGGTACTGTGGTTGTGGTTGTGGTGGTACTGTGGTTGTGGTTGTGGTTGTGGTTGTGGTGGTACTGTGGTTGTGGTGTGTACTGTGGTTGTGGTTGTGGTGGTGGTACTGTGGTTGTGGTTGTGGTGTGTGGTACTGTGGTGGTGTGGTGGTACTGTGGTTGTGGTGGTGGTACTGTGGTTGTGGTGGTACTGTGGTTGTGGTTGTGGTGCGTGGTACTGTGGTTGTGGTGGTGGTACTGTGGTTACTGTGGTTGTGGTGGTGGTACTGTGGTTGTGGTGGTGGTACTGTGGTTGTGGTGGTACTGTGGTTGTGGTGGTACGTGGTTGTGGTGGTACTGTGGTTGTGGTTGGTGGTACTGTGGTTGTGGTGGTACTGTGGTTGTGGATGGTACTGTGGTTGTGGTGGTGTGGTTGTGGTGGTACTGTGGTTGTGGTGGTACTGTGGTTGTGGTGGTACTGTGGTTGTGGTGGTACTGTGGTTGTGGTTGTGTGGTACTGTGGTTGTGGTGGTACTGTGGTTGTGGTGGTACTGTGGTTGTGGTGGTACTGTGGTTGTGGTGGTACTGTGGTTGTGGTACTGTGGTGTACTGTGGTTGTGGTGTGTGGTACTGTGGTTGTTTGTGGTACTGTGGTTGTGGTTACTGTTGTGGTACTGTGGTTGTGGTGTGGTTGTGTGTGTGGTGGTACTGTGGTGGTGTGGTGGTGTGGTGGTACTGTGGTTGTGGTGGTGGTGGTACTGTGGTTGTGGTTGTGGTTGTGGTGGTACTGTGGTTGTGGTGGTACTGTGGTGTGGTGCGGTACTGTGGTTGTGGTTGTTGGTTTGTTGTGGTACTGTGGTTGTGGTGGTACTGGTGTACTGTGGTGTGTGGTGGTACTGTGGTTGTGGTGGTACTGTGGTTGTGGTTAGGGTACTGTGGTTGGTGGTGGTACTACTGTGGTTGTGGTTCTGGGTACTGTGGTTGTGGTGGTGGTACTGTGGTTGTGGTGGGTGTGTGGTACTGTGGTTGTGTTGTTGTGGTGGTACTGTTGGTTGTGGTGTGGTGTGTTTGTGGTGGTACTGTGGTTGTGGTGGTACTGTGGTTGTGGTGGTACTGTGGTTGTGGTTGTGGTGGTTGTGGTGGTACTGTGGTTGTGGTGGTACTGTGGTTGTGGTGGTACTGTGTTGTGGTCCGGTACTGTGGTTGTGGTGTGGTGGTACTGTGGTGGTACTGTGGTTGTGGTGGTACTGTGGTTGTGGTGGTGTGGTTGTGGTGGTACTGTGGTTGTGGTGGTACTGTGGTTGTGGTGGTACTGTGGTTGTGGTGGTGTGTACTGTGGTTGGTGGTGGTACTGTGGTTGTGGTGGTACTGTGGTTGTGGTGGTTGTGGTTGTGGTGGTACTGTGGTTGTGGTGGTACTGTGGTTGTGGTGGGTACTGTGGTACTGTGGTGGTACTGTGGTTGGTTGTGGTGGTACTGTGGTTGTGGTGGTACTGTGGTTGTGGTGGTACTGTGGTTGTGGTGGTACTGTGGTTGTGGTTGTGGTGGTACTGTGGTTGTGGTGGTGTGGTTGTGGTGGTACTGTGGTTGTGGTGGTACTGTGGTTGTGGTGGTACTGTGGTTGTGGTGGTGGTACTGTGGTTGTGGTGGTGTGGTACTGTGGTTGTGGTGTGGTACTGTGGTTGTGGTGGTACTGTGGTTGTGGTTGGGTGGTACTGTGGTTTGTGGTGGTACTGTGGTTGTGGTGGTACTGTGTTGTGGTTGGTGGTACTGTGGTTGTGGTGGTACTGTGGTTGGTGGTACTGTGGTTGTGGTGTGGTCTGTGGTTGTGGTGGTGGTTGTGGTGGTACTGTGGTTGTGGTGGTACTGTGGTTGTGGTGGTACTGTGGTTGTGGTGGTGGTGGTACTGTGGTTGTGGGTTGGTACTGTGGTTGTGGTGGTAACTGTGGTTGTGGTTGTGGTTGTGTTGGTACTGTGGTTGTGGTGGTACTGTGGTTGTGGTTGGTGTGTTGCTGTGGGTTGTGGTGGTGTGGTCTGTGGTTGTGGTGGTACTGTGGTTGTGGTGGTACTGTGGTTGTGGTTGTGGTGGTACTGTGGTTGTGGTGGTACTGTGGTTGTGGTGGTACTGTGGTTGTGCTGTTGGTGGTGGTACTGTGGTTGTGGTGGTACTGTGGTTGTGGTGGTACTGTGGTTGTGGTGGTACTGTGGTTGTGGTACTGTGGTTGTGGTTTGGTGGTACTGTGGTTGTGGTGGTACTGTGGTTGTGGTTGTGGTGGTACTGTGGTTGTGGTGGTACTGTGGTTGTGGTGGTGGGTACTGTGGTTGTTGGTACTGTGTTGTGGTACTGTGGTACTGTGGTTCAAAGCAAATTTCTCTTTTCCCACCCTCTGCATTTGCACTTGCATTTCTAGAATTGCAGTGCAGACTAGGGTCATTGTATTGACCTCTCTGTTTCTGGTACTGTGGTTGTGGTGGTCCTGTGGTTGACAGCATAATTCCTTCCTTCCACTTTTCTGCATTCGCAGGAGGCAGACATTTCGGGTGTTGCAGTGCAGGCTAGGGTCATTGTTTTGACTTGACCTCTCTGGTTCTTTGCTTGTGGTGGTACTGCGGTTGAAAGCATAATTCCTCTTTTCCCACTGTCTGCATTTGCAGGAGGCAGACATTTCGGGTGTTGCAGTGCAGACCAGGGGCGTTTGTGCAGCTGATGAGCTGGCATCCTTTGACAGGTCACTTGGGCAGCTGTCTACTCTCAAGGTGAGTAATGATAACGCCTGGTGGGGCGTGGTATTAAGGGAGCCCGATCTAAAGGCGGTAGGGAACGGGCTGCTACTTTACCTGGAACAAGTTATATGCAGCGTCGCCTGCGACGCTAAAATATGCCGGAGAGTGATCGCGAGGGAGCGACAAGTGGCAACGGAAGCGACGGAGTTACGAGACCGTTGTCTGACGTGTCAGGCTTCGGCGGGCTTCGGCGCGTTTAGGCGGTCGCCGGTCGGTTGGCACGGACAGACAAATGGGTAAACATGGGGGCTCCCGCCCTCTTGAAGAGGGGGCTCCGCCCAAAAGCTACCATGGTGGTGGACAGGTCACTGGGGCTGCTGTCTACTCTCAAGGAGGGTAAATAAATAAATATGACGCCTTATTATGAGGCGTGAGGTTAAGAGTGCCAGCCAGTTTGCTTAAAGAAATAGTACGTCTTATTACGAGGCGTGAGGTTGAGGGGGGCAGCCAGTTTGCTTGCACTTGGGCCAACCACCAAATGTTGATTCTGTCGAATCCCAAGGTGACTAAATAAATAAATAGTACGCCTTATAACTAGGTGTAAGGTTGAGGGGGCCAGCCCGTTTGTTTGCACTGGGCAAATCACACAATGTTCGATTTCTGTCGAATCCCAAGGTGACTAAATAAATAGTACGCCTTATTACTAGGTGTAAGGTTGAGGGGGGCAGCCCGTGTGCTTGCACTGGGGCCAAACACCCCATATTGAATCTGTCTACTGGCACGGTGAGCAGGGTACTACTAAGCGCGCGGTGCCCCTGTGCCTATTTGAGCCCCTCAGCGCGTTTCGCACAGTTTTTTGCAACCCCCTGTGGGCGCAGCGCGCAGTTTTTGCGCTTTATGCACTAAAAGCGCTGACCAATTTGATGTCTGTGCGCTTTAAGCGCTGACCAATTTGGCAAGAAGTAGTACCCTGACGGTGAGCTATATCTCTCGAAGGACAGAAATAGTGGGTTTGCTTTTTTGTGAGCCCCAAATTGAGTGACCAGGTGCGACCCTAGTGCGACGTGCTGCACCCCAAACCCCGCGGAGCCCGGGCTGGTTTGGGGGGGAATCTCTGACTACTTTAGCCAGATCGATGCGTCGTCATGCAGCGACAGAATGGCTAAGCGTCGCACACAAAAAAGCTATTTGATTCAGATCGATGCGCCGTCATGCAGCGACAGAATGGCTAAGCGTCGCACACAAAAAAGCTATTTGATTCAGATCGATGCGCCGTCATGCAGCGACAGAATGGCTAAGCGTCGCACACAAAAAAGCTATTTGAGTCAGATCGATGCGCCGTCATGCAGCGACAGAATGGCTAAGCGTCGCACACAAAAAAGCTATTTGAGTCAGATCGATGCGCCGTCATGCAGCGACAGAATGGCTAAGCGTCGCACACAAAAAGCTATTTGAGTCAGATCGATGCGCCGTCATGCAGCGACAGAATGGCTAAGCGTCGCACACAAAAAAGCTATTTGAGTCAGATCGATGCGCCGTCATGCAGCGACAGAATGGCTAAGCGTCGCACACAAAAAAGCTATTTGAGTCAGATCAATGCGTCGTCATGCAGCGACAGAATGGCTAAGCGTCGCACACAAAAAAGCTATTTGAGTCAGATCGATGCGTCGTCATGCAGCGACAGAATGGCTAAGCGTCGCACACAAAAAAGCTATTTGAGTCAGGCTTCTGGAAGAGTTGGGCCTGATATGTTGAAGGTTTTGATGATACTATTTTATGAGTTATGATGACATATTGTGCTACTATTTTATGAATTGTTATGATGTCTTATAATGATATTTTATGATACTATTTTATTATTTGTGGTAATATTTTATGACACTATTTTATGATACTATTTTATTATTTGTGGTAATATTTTATGACACTATTTTATGATACTATTTTATTATTTATGGTAATATTTAACGGGGGGTCGCGAGGAAGTTTTTTTCATACACGGAAGTTTTTTCAATCTGCCTTACCCCCCCCCACCCCCCACCCCCCACCCACCCACCTGCCCCCCAAAAGACCCATATCTCCTTCAAGAATTATAAATTAGGGGGTCAAAGTAGGGTCTATAAAAGTAGGGTCTATAGTGATCCCCTCCACGAGCTCCATCCATTGGGGACAGATTTACTCATTCTCGAAAACAAGCGCGGATTCGGAATGCTCACGTCAAACCAGTTTCATGGGTATGCCTAACTCTGTCAGATTCCGTCTGGTGAGAAAGTTGCGAGGATATTTCCGAAACCGGCTCGACCCATGAACGAGGATCTGCCAGGTCACCAAGGTACCTCGACCTGGATCTAGAGGACCTCGCCTCCAGGTTTACTCGTTGTCGGAAATAAGCGCGGATTCAGAAGGATCTCGTCGAGCTTATTTCATAGGTCTGCTTAATTCCATCAGAGACCCAGTCCTGAGGAAGTTTTGGCCTTTAACAGTTTTCACCAGAGGAAATTCCTGAAAGTCCCCCCCCCCCCCCCCCCCCCCCCTTTTTGAGGGGTTGATATCTGCCCCACCCAGATACATTTTTTTGAC
Source organism: Microglena sp. YARC (assembly GCA_022414725.1). Lineage (NCBI taxonomy): Eukaryota > Viridiplantae > Chlorophyta > Chlorophyceae > Chlamydomonadales > Chlamydomonadaceae > Microglena > Microglena sp. YARC. The sequence continues at coordinate 14,496 of JAJSRW010000549.1, forward strand.
TCTTTCCACTGGTCGGGGCTTACGACTCCTTTAGGCCCCCATTCCGACATGCGGTAAACGAGCAACGTTTTAGCGCCCCCCTGATATTTTATGACACTATTATATGATATTATTTTATTATTTATGATGATATTTTATGAAGTATGATGTTTATTAAATGAGTTGGTTTAGATGTTTGTGCCCTACGTCCTGAGTATTTCATGGCCAGCATTGCTGGCCTGACCTAAGCTACAAACACAAGTACACAAGCCTCTTCCCTTGGTGCGCACATGCAGAATCTGAGCAGCTTAACGATTGATTTTTTTATCATGGACCAAGGCCTCCTGGCGATGGCTGCTCTGACGGCTTTGACCGAGATCAACATGGAAGGGATCTGCATCTCAGATATGGCAGGGGAAAGAGAGAGCCGGGCCATACGAGAGGCTGCGGGGTTAGAAAACGCAGCGGAGGCGGATTACATCGTGTTGGGAGCCCCCCCAGGGATGGGAGCATCAGTGGCAATGCTGGGCAGTGATTTTGTAAATGGAGAGCATGCGCTAGACGAGGTACATTTGCAGGTTTGGTGGACATGTGGTGGTGGTGGGGTGGTGGTTGGATGATGGCGCTGGCTATTCCGGCAGTGATTTTATTAAATGGAGAGCATGCGCTAGAACGAGGTACATCTGCAGGTTTTGGTGAACATGTGGTGGTGGTGGGGGGGGGTGGTTGGATGGTGGCTCTGGCTTCGCCGGCAATGAGTTTGTAAATGGAGAGCATGCGCTAGAGGAGGTACATCCGCAGGTTTGGTGGACATGTGGTGGTGGTGGTGGGTGGGTGGGTGTGTGGGGGGGGGGGGGGTGGATGGTGGCGCTGGCTATGCCGGCAGTGAGTTTGTAAATGGAGAGCATGCGCTAGACGAGGTACACCTGCAGGTTTGGTGGACATGTGGTGGTGGTGGTGGGGTGGTGGTTGGATGATGGCACTGCCTATGCCGGCAGTGAGTTTGTAAATAGAGAGCGTGCGCTAGACGAGGTACATCTGCAGGTTTGGTGGACATGTGGTGGTGGTGGTTGGATGGTGGCGCTGGCTATGCCGGCAGTGAGTTTATAAATGGAGAGCTTGCGCTAGACGAGGTACATCCGCAGGTTTGGTGGACATGTGTGTGTGGTGGTGGGGTGTGGGGGGGGGGGTGGATGGTGGCTCTGGCTATGCCGGCAGTGAGTTTGTAAATAGAGAGCGTGCGCTAGACGAGGTACATCCTCAGGTTTGGTGGACATGTGGTGGTGGTGGTGGGGTGGTGGTTGGATGATGGCGCTGGCTATGCTGGCAGTGAGTTTGTAAATGGAGAGCATGCGCCAGAAGAGGTACATCTGCAGGTTTGGTGGACATGTGGTGGTGGGGTGGTGGGATTATGGTGGTGGGGTGGTGGTTGGATGGTGATGGGTCCTATTGCCAAGCAGTGAGCCTGTACATGGAGAGCATGCGCTAGAGGAGGTACATCTGCATGTATGGTGGATATGTGGTGGTGGGGTGGTGGACTTGGGGTGGTGATTGGATGGTCGTGGGGGCCGGTGCCAGGCAATTAGCCTGTACATGGAGCGCATGTGGTAGAAAAGGTGCATCTGAAGGTATGGTGGATATGTAATGTTGGTGTGGTAGACTTGGGGTGGTGGTTGGATGGTGGTTGGGGCCGACGCCGGGCAGTGAGTTTGTAAATGGAGAGCATGCACTAGAGGAAGTACATTAAGAGGTATGGTGGACATGTGGTGGCGCTGGCTATGCGGGGCAGTGAGCCTGTAAATGCAGAGCATACGCTTGAGGAGGTAACGCATCAGGTATGGTGGACATTTGGTGGTGGGGACTGATGCCGGGCCGTGAGTTTGTAAATCTAGAGCATTCGCTGGAAGAGGTACATTTGGTGGTGGGGACTGATGCCGGGCCGTGAGTTTGTAAATCTAGAGCATGCGCTGGAAGAGGTACATTTGGTGGTGGGGACTGATGCCGGGCCATGAGTTTGTAAATCTAGAGCATGCGCTGGAAGAGGTACATTTGGTGGTGAGGACTGATGCCGGGCCGTGAGTTTGTAAATCTAGAGCATGCGCTGGAAGAGGTACATTTGGTGGTGGGGACTGATGCCGGGCCGTGAGTTTGTAAATCTAGAGCGTGCGCTGGAAGAGGTACATTTGGTGGTGGGGACTGATGCCGGGCTGTGAGTTTGTAAATCTAGAGCATGCGCTGGAAGAGGTACATTTGGTGGTGGGGACTGATGCCGGGCCGTGAGTTTGTAAATCTAGAGCATTCGCTGGAAGAGGTACATTTGGTGGTGGGGACTGATGCCGGGCCGTGAGTTTGTAAATCTAGAGCATGCGCTGGAAGAGGTACATTTGGTGGTGGGGACTGATGCTGGGCCGTGAGTTTGTAAATCTAGAGCGTGCGCTGGAAGAGGTACATTTGGTGGTGGGGACTGATGCCGGGCAGTGAGTTTATAAATCTAGAGCATGCGCTGGAAGATGCATACATCTGCAGGTATGGTGGGCATGTGCTGGTGGTGTAGTGGTGGTTGGATGGTGGTGGGGGACGATGCCAGGCGGTGAGCCTGTTAATGGAGAGCATGCGCTAGGGGAAGTGCATCTGCAGGTATGGGGGACATGTTTTGGTGGTGGTTGGATGGTGGTGGGGGACGATGCCAGGCAGTGAGCCTGTTAATGGAGAGCATGAGCTAGAGGAAGTGCATCTGCAGGTATGGGTGACACGTGATGTTGGTGTGGTGGACTTGGGGTGGTGGTGGTTGGATGGTGGTGGGGGGCGATGCCGGGCAGTGAGTTTGTAAACGGATAGCTATTCCATGTATTTATTTATTATTTGATGGAGGGCTATTCCAGAGCAAGACTTGGTGGGCATCCAGGCGCACAAAGGCCTCATCTGACCCCTGTACACAGCATTTCCTCCCATATTCACCCCCGTATTCACCCCTTATTGACCCCCTATCCACCCCCCTGTCCACCCCCCTATTCATCCTGCCTACACAGTCGCACATGATGGAGGGCTATTCCAGAGCAAGACCTGTTGGGCATCCAGGCGCACAGAGACCTCATCTGACCCCTACACACTGCATGTTCTCCCATATTCACCCCCGTATTCACCCCGTATTGGCCCCCTATTCCTTCCCCTATTCACCCCCTATTCACCCTGCCTACACAGTCGCACTTGATGGAGGGCTATTCCAGAGCAAGACCTGGTGGGCATCCTGGCGCACAGAGACCTCGTCTGACCTCTGTGTCACGCATCCTGATGAGGGAGGCAAGCGTGGCGGAGCTAGATACTGTTCTCCACCTCCTCCCCAGCCTAACCGATTTCTACTTGGAACAACTGGACATCACGGACTCTGTTCTGTCCATGGATGGCCTAGTAGCTGGTGGGTTCTCTTGTTCAATATGGGTGCTGCTGGTGCCATTTTGATGGGATCATACTGGCCTAGTAGCTGGTGGGTTAACTTGTTCAGTAAGAGTTCTACTGGTGCCATTTTGAAGTAATAAAATCATTATGGTGCTATTTTGAAGTGATCATACTCCCCCTTCCCCCCAGCCTGACGGATGTGTACTTGGAACAACTGGACATCACAGACTCTGTTCTGTCCATGGATGGCGTAGTAGCTGGTGGGTTCCCTTGTTCAATATGGGTGCTGCTGGTGCCATTTTGAAGTGATCATACTCCCCCCCTTTCCAGCCTGACCGACTTCTACTTGGAGCAACTGGACATCACAGATTGAAGCTCCTCTCGCAATCTGTAGGCACCTGTAGTGTAGTCCAGTGCTGCATGCAATGGCACCCCTTCAAGGCATATCCGCAAAACTAGAATCAACTCATTATACGGCCATATTTCACACACACACACACACACACACACACACTCATGCCCCCCACCCCGCCCCACACCACACCACACCACCCCCCCACACACACGCACGCACACACACACACACTCAAGCAGCCCCACCCCCCCACCACAAACGCAAACACACACAACATGCTGATGCAGGCCAAGACTTGGAAGCGTGTGCGCACTATCATCTGCTGCAAAGGGTCTTTGAACGCCTGTCCCACTGCCTCATATGGTCCGGATTGGAGCTCTTTTTACAATCTACCGGCACCTGCGGTCCAGTGCTGCAAGCGCTGGCCCCCCGTCAAGGCAAACCTGCCATCTTGAACCAACTCATTCCATGTTCTCATCCCATATTTCAACATGTTCACGCAGACCAAGACTTGGAAGCGTGTGCGCACTATCATCTGCTGCAAAGGGTCTTTGAACGCCCGTCCCACTGCCTCATATGGTCCGGATTGGAGCTCTTTTCACAATCTACCGCCACCTGCGGTCCAGTGCTGCAAGCGCTGGCCCCCTGTCAAGGCGAACCCGCCATCTTTAACCAACTCATCCCATGTTCTCATCCCATATTTCAACATGTTCACGCAGACCAAGACTTGGAAGCGTGTGCGCACTATCACCCGCTGCGGAGGGTCTTTGAACGCCTGTCACACTGCTTCATATGGTCCGGATTGGAGCTCTTCTCACAATCTATCGGCACATGTGGTCCAGTGCTGCAAGCATTGGCCCCCCTTCAAGGCGGATCCGCCATCTTGAACCAACTCATTCTGAGGGGGTTGGACTTCGGCCCTCTGGATGCATCAAAACTGTGCTCGTCCCTGGGCATGTCTTTAAAGGATCTTACGCTTAATTCGTGCAGCATCGGGGAGGGGACTTTACCTCTCTTGGTTGGCCTGAAGGTGGGTGGCTGGGTGGCTGGGGAATTTGAACAGTGTGGTGTGTTTGGGGGGATGCATCAAAACTGTGCTCGTCCCTGGGCATGTCACTTCAAGATCTTACACTCAATGCGTGCAGCATCGGGGACGGGACTTTACCTCTCTTGGTTGGCCTGGAGGTGGGTGGGTGGGGAATTTGAATGGTGTGGTGTGTTTGGGGGGATGCATCAAAACTGTGCTCGTCCCTGGGCATGTCAATTCAAGATCTTACACTCAATGCGTGCAGCATCGGGGACGGGACTTTACCTCTCTTGGTTGGCCTGGAGGTGGGTGGGTGGGGAATTTGAATGGTGTGGTGTGTTAGGGGGGATGCATCGAAACTGAGTTCATCCCTGGGCATGTGTCTAAAAGATCTTACACTCGATGCGTGCAGCATTGGGGAGGGGACTTTACCTCTCTTGGTTGGACTGAAGGTGGGTGGCTGGGTGGCCTGAAGGTGGGTGGGTGGGTGGTGAATTTTAGCAGTGTGGTGTGGTGTGTGTGGGGGGAGATGCACCACAGTTGTGCTCATCCCTGGGCATGTCTCAAGGGTAAATGCCTGCAGCATTGGGGAGGGGACTTGGTTGGCCTGAAGGTGGGTGGGTGGAGAATTTGAGCAGTGTGGTGTGGTATGTGTGGTGAGATGCACCACAGTTGAGTTCATGCCTGGGCATATCTCTGAAGGGTCTTGCACTCAATGCCTGCAACACTGGGGAGGGGACCCTACCGCCCTTGGGCGGCCTGAAGGTGGGAAATTTGACATCCGGCAGCTTTGGGTTCTCCTCGTCTTTTAGTCAATTAGTTTGCAAGTTAGTTAGTTGGTTAGTTAGTTAGTTAGTTAGTGGCCTGGAAGTGGGAACTTTGGGTGCTCCTCAGCATCATTGGGTACTCTTCGGCTTTTGGTAAATTAGTTAGTTAGTTAGTAAGTTAGTTAGTTAGTGGCCTGGAAGTGGGAACTTTGGGTGCTCCTCAGCATCATTGGGTACTCCTCGGCTATTGGTAAATTAGTTAGTTAGTTAGTTAGTTAGTGGCCTGGAAGTGGGAACTTTGGGTGCTCCTCAGCATCATTGGGTACTCCTCGGATTTTGGTAAATTAGTTAGTTAGTTAGTTAGTTAGTTAGTGGCCTGGAAGTGGGAACTTTGGGTGCTCCTCAGCATCATTGGGTACTCCTCGGCTTTTGGTAAATTAGTTAGTTACTTAGTTAGTGGCCACTTTGAGTGCATCATTAGGTAGTCCTCGCCTTTAAGTGGGTTTCGGGGGGTTCATACGTCACCATGAAACGACAGAATGGCGGCGCAGTGGCGACGTCACCATGAAACGACAGAATGGCGGCGCAGTGGTGACGTCACCATGAAACAACAGAATGGCGGCGCAGTGGCCACGTCACCATGAAACGACAGAATGGCGGCGCAGTGGCGACGTCACCATGAAACAACAGAATGGCGGCGCAGTGGCGACGTCACCATGAAACAACAGAATGGCGGCGCAGTGGCCACGTCACCATGAAACGACAGAATGCCGGCGCAGTGGCGACGTCACCATGAAACGACAGAATGGCGGCGCAGTGGCGACGTCACCATGAAACGACAGAATGGCGGCGCAGTGGCGACGTCACCATGAAACGACAGAATGGCGGCGCAGTGGCGACGCATCACCGGAAAATAGACTACCAACCTCTGATTCTGAACCTCCAGGTCCTGACAGGACTTGAGTTGTACCATGGCGCTGCAGCGGCAGGCATCTGTTGGTATTATTGTATACTTGTACCACTCTTTGCCTTTGAGTCTGACCCTGTATCTCCATAACATCTGTTGACCTTTGACTCTGGGTCTGTCGGTCGACGACATATGCCTTTCTTATTTTCTTCTTGAAGTTCCATCTGTCAAATTGATTTAAATACAATTATGCCATATGTTGACCTTTGACTCACTCTGGACCTGCCGCTCCTGCCATGTCTAGAGTTGTACCATGGCGCTGGTGAGACGAACATCTCTTGTTATTATTTGTGTACTTGTGCCACTCTTTGCCTTTGAATCTAAACCTGTATCTCCACGACATCTGTTGACCTTTGACTCTGGGTCTGCCGCTCCTGACAAGTATAAAGTCGTACCATGGCGCTGTATTAAGATCTCTTGTTATCATTTGTATATTTGTACCCAACTACATACTTATTATCTCCTCACCTCCACCACCAACCCCACCAACACCGCCACCACGAACACCACTACTGCCACCACCACCAATCCCACCACCAATTCCACCAATCCCACCAACCCCACCAACCCAAACAACAACAGCAACAACAACAACAACAACAACAACGCCACCAGCAACAACAACAACTCATCTCCACAACATATTTTGACCTTTGAATCTGAACCTGCAGGTCCTGACAGCTCTAGAGTTGTACCATGGCGCTGGTGTGACTGGGATCTCTTGGTATCATTTGTATACTTGTAACACTCTGTGCCTTTGAATTTGAATTTTAATTTTAACCTTCAGGTCCTGACAGCTCTAGAGTTGTACCACTGTGCTGGTGTGACTGGGATCTCTCTAGCTGCGTTCTGTGCCCTGACCCCACAGGTGAGACCTATAAATATAATGTCAATTGATTGATTAATTATTTCAAACGCCGTATAGTGCCCTGACCCCACAGGTGAGACAAATAAATATTACATACATACATATTACATACATACATATTACATACATTACATATTACATACATTACATATTACATGCATTACATACATACATATTACATACATTACATATTACATACATTACATATTACATGCATTACATACACACATATTACATACATTACATATTACATACATTACATATTACATGCATTACATACATACATATTACATACATTACATATTACATGCATTACATACATACATATTACATACATTACATATTACATGCATTACATACATACATATTACATACATTACATATTACATACATTACATATTACATGCATTACATACATACATATTGCATACATTACATATTACATACATTACATATTACATATTACATGCATTACATACACCTGCATATGTATAAATAAATAAACAAATAAATACACCATGTAATGCCCTTACCCCGCAGGTGAGGCAAATAAATCAATATTATATATATAAATAAATACACCGTATCTTGCCCTGACCCCAGAGGTGAGACAACAAAATAAATAATATTTAAATAAATATATACGCCTTATTGTGCCCTGACCCCACGGGTGAGACAAATAAATAGTATTTAAATTAATTAATTAATACGGTGTATAGTGCCCTGACCCAACAGGTGAGAGAAATATCTCAATATTGTAAACATGCATAAATAAATACGCCTTATTGTGCCCTGACCCCACGGGTGAGACAAATAAACAAATTGTATATAAATAATTAAATACGCCTTATTGTGCCCTGACCCCGCAGGTGATAGAAATAAACAAATTGTAAATAAATAAATAAATACGCCTTATTGTGCCCTGAACCCACAGGTGAGAGAAATAAACCAATTGTATATAAATAAATAAATACATAAATACGCCTTATTGTGCCCTGAACCCACAGGTGAGATAAATAAACCAATTGTATATAAATAAATAAATACGCCTTATTGTGCCCTGACCCCACAGGTGATAGAAATAAGCAAATTGTATATAAATAAATAAATAAATACGCCTTATTGTGCCCTGACCCCACGGGTGAGAGAAATAAACAAATTTTATATAAATAATTAAATACGCCTTATTGTGCCCTGACCCCACTGGTGATAGAAATAAACAAATTGTATATAAATAAATACGCCTTATTGTGCCCTGAACCCACAGGTGAGAGAAATAAACCAATTGTATATAAATAAATAAATACATAAATACGCCTTATTGTGCCCTGAACCCACAGGTGAGATAAATAAACCAATTGTATATAAATAAATAAATACGCCTTATTGTGCCCTGACCCCACAGGTGATAGAAATAAGCAAATTGTATATAAATAAACAAATAAATACGCCTTATTGTGCCCTGACCCCACGGGTGAGACAAATAAACAAATTGTATATAAATAAATAAATACGCCTTATTGTGCCCTGACCCCACAGGTGATAGAAATAAACAAATTGTATATAAATAAATAAATACGCCTTATTGTGCCCTGAACCCACAGGTGAGAGAAATAAACCAATTGTATATAAATAAATAAATACATAAATACGCCTTATTGTGCCCTGAACCCACAGGTGAGATAAATAAAACCAATTGTATATAAATAAATAAATACGCCTTATTGTGCCCTGACCCCACAGGTGATAGAAATAAGCAAATTGTATATAAATAAACAAATAAATACGCCTTATTGTGCCCTGACCCCACGGGTGAGACAAATAAACAAATTGTATATAAATAATTAAATACGCCTTATTGTGCCCTGACCCCACAGGTGATAGAAATAAACAAATTGTATATAAGTAAATAAATACGCCTTATTGTGCCCTGAACCCACAGGTGAGAGAAATAAACCAATTGTATATAAATAAATAAATACATAAATACGCCTTATTGTGCCCTGAACCCACAGGTGAGATAAATAAACCAATTGTATATAAATAAATAAATACGCCTTATTGTGCCCTGACCCCACAGGTGATAGAAATAAGCAAATTATATATAAATAAATACGCCTTATTGTGCCCTGACCCCACGGGTGAGAGAAATAAACCAATTGTATATAAATACATAAATACGCCTTATTGTGCCCTGACCCCACAGGTGATAGAAATAAACAAATTGTATATAAATAAATAAATACGCCTTATTGTGCCCTGAACCCACAGGTGAGAGAAATAAACCAATTGTATATAAATAAATAAATACATAAATACGCCTTATTGTGCCCTGAACCCACAGGTGAGATAAATAAACCAATTGTATATAAATAAATAAATACGCCTTATTGTGCCCTGACCCCACAGGTGATAGAAATAAGCAAATTGTATATAAATAAATAAATAAATACGCCTTATTGTGCCCTGACCCCACGGGTGAGACAAATAAACAAATTGTATATAAATAATTAAATACGCCTTATTGTGCCCTGACCCCACAGGTGATAGAAATAAACAAATTGTATATAAATAAATAAATACGCCTTATTGTGCCCTGAACCCACAGGTGAGAGAAATAAACCAATTGTATATAAATAAATAAATACATAAATACGCCTTATTGTGCCCTGAACCCACAGGTGAGATAAATAAACCAATTGTATATAAATAAATAAATACGCCTTATTGTGCCCTGACCCCACAGGTGATAGAAATAAGCAAATTGTATATAAATAAATAAATAAATACGCCTTATTGTGCCCTGACCCCACGGGTGAGACAAATAAACAAATTGTATATAAATAAATAAATACGCCTTATTGTGCCCTGACCCGACAGGTGAGAGAAATAAACAAATTGTATATGAATAATTAATACGCCTTATTGTGCCCTGACCCCACATGTGTGACAGAGACACAAATAAATAGTACGCCTTATTACGAGGCGTGACGTTGAGGGGGCCAGCCCGTTTGCTTGCACTGGGGCCAACCACTGATAGGGGACAGGTGAGACAACCCAAATCATGAGATTGCTTGTTTCCTTGCTTCCTTGCTTGTTTCCTTGCTTGCTTGGGTGCTCGCTTAATTGCTTACTTGCTTCTTGCTTGCTTGCTTAATTGCTTGCTTGCTTGCTTGCTTGCTTGCTTGCTTGCTTGCTTGCCTGCTTGCTTGCTTGCCTGCTTGCTTGCTTGCCTGCTTGCTTGCTTGCTTGCTTGCTTGCTTGCTTGCTTGCTTGCTAGCTTGATTGATTGATTGATTGATTGATTGATTGATTGCTTCAGTCCAGGGAGTAGCCAGTTAGACTAAAAATACTTGCCCATCCTTAACTACGGTACTGACAGCAAAATGTAACGCTTTAATTTCACGGGAGTTACCGAGAAATCGAGGCGTATACTATATTACGCGACGAAAAACCCGTGAAATCGAGTTTCAGGGCGATATAAGGGTAAAAACGAGCAATACATGAACACTGTGTGCTCTTGTTTATGAGATGCCTTCGTTGCAGGTCCTAGAACTCAAATTAACTGAGCAGCTAGCTGAGCAATACATGAACACTGTGTGCTCTTGTTTATGAGATGCCTTAGTTGCAGGTCCTAGTACTCAAATTAACTGAGCAGGAAATTAAGTGATTAAATGAGTTGATGCAGAGTACTACCCTACTTGCAGACCCTATAACCATGTACCCTGATACAACGGTACATGGTCTACGGTAATTGTATGAACACTACTACCTATACCACACTCATGAGTTCCGGTACACAGTGTTATCACAAGTCTGTGTTGTGATTTTAAGAACAGGCAATGAATCAGTGTAACATGTTCAAGTTGAAACATTTACATGGATTTTATTAAAATTTAAACCGTGAAATGTGCAACGTCAAATTATATCCCTCTGGAAAACAAACGTGAATTCAAAACGTGAAATTATAATAAACCCCCTCAAAATGAACGTGAAATATTTCGAAGCGTTAAATTTTACTGTCAGTACGGTAATCAAGATGATCTCTTTCTATAATCAACCACCGAATATGCAGGTACAAAAGTCCTGATACTAAATTCATCCACTGTTTTTCTTCTTCAACAATGCGTCGCCATTCCGTCAATGCATGGCAACGCATGACCCCCGTAAACCCCCTGGGCTCCGCGCTCAGCCATCCGATTGCTACGCAACAATCCTGAACTCAGGCTTGAGTAGCCCAAGTAGCTAATCAACCTACAGAAATCTGAAATAAAAAAGCACTGAATTCATACCTCCCTGACTCCTCCTGCTCTTTTCAGAATCCGCTGCATGTTGTGGTAACGAGCTGCTTGGACTACTCAGAAGGGCAGGAGGTCAAATCCTGCCTGGAGGCATATGGAAAGCCTGGCCTGCAGCTTTCCCTCATGGATTGAAAGATCAAGCAAGCCACGCTGCATGTTGTTGCTCAAATATCCAACATGCCACGCTGTGTGTTGTGGTATCAAGCCGCTTGGACTGCTTGGAAAGGCAAGATGTCAAAGCCTGCCTAGAAGCGTACGGGAAGCCTGGTCTGGAGCTTACTCTTATGGGTTGAAATATCAAACACGCACGCACACATGTGTGTTGTTGATCAAATACCAAACATGACACTCTGCATGGTGTGGGGACAAGCTGCTTGGACTATTCGAAGGGCAGGAGGTCAACTCCTGCCTGGAAGCGTAAGGGAAGCCTGGTCTGCAGCTTTCACTCATGGATTGAAAGATCAAACATGCACTCATGTGTGTTGTTGATCAAAGATCAAACATGACACTCTGCATGGTGTTGATCAAATATCGAACATGCCACTCTACATGGTGTAGGGACAAGCTGCTTGGACTACTCAGAAGGGCAGGAGGTCAAATCCTGCCTGGAGGCATATGGAAAGCCTGGCCTGCAGCTTTCACTCGTAGATTGAAAGGTCAAACACGCACGCATGTATGTTGTGGGGACAAGCTGCTTGGACTTCTTGGAAGGGCAGGAGGTGAAATCCTGTGGAGAAGCTTATGGGAAGCTTGTCCTGGAGCTTACACTTATGGGTTGAAAGGTCAAACATGCCACGCTGCATGTTGTTGATCAAATGTCTGACAAGCCACGCTGCATGTTGTTGATCAAATATTAAACATGCCACGCTGCGTGTTGTGGTAACAAGCTGCCTGGACCACTTGGCAAGGCAGGAGGTCATAGCCTGCCTGGAAGCGTACGGAAAGCCTGGCCTGGAGCTTACTCTTATGGGTTGAAATATCAAACACGCACGCACACATGTGTGTTGTTGATCAAATACCAAACATGCCACGCTGCATGGTGTTGATCAAATATCCAACATGCCACGCTGCGTGTTGTGGTGGCAAGCTGCTTGGACTACTCGGAAGGGCAGTAGGTCAAATCTTGCCTGAAGGCATATGGAAAGCCTGGCCTGCAGCTTTCACTGATGGATTGAAAGATCAAACACGCAACTCTGCATGTTGTAGGGACAAGCCGCTACAGCATGCAGCCTGGCCTAACCTGCATCTGACACTCATGACAGCCTGGCCTGCATCTGACACTCATGACAGCCTGGCCTGCATCTGGCACTCATGACAGCCTGGCCTGCATCTGACACTCATGACAGCCTGGCCTGCATCTGACACTCATGACAGCCTGGCCTGCATCTGACACTCATACAGTCGTGGGTTGAAAGATGGCGCGCATGCATGCATGACAGCAGACAGCAAGCCTGGGCCTAATCAGCAGCTGACACTCATACGAGTCATGGGTTGAAAGATGGCGCGCAAACATACATAAACTCACTGTTGTTTACATATGATATGCATGCATGTGATGGCGTACAGCAAGCCTGGGCATAACCTGCAGCTGACACTCATACGAGTCATGGGTTGAAAGATGGCGCGCAAACATACATAAACTCACTGTTGTTTACATATGATATGCATACATGACGGCGTACAGCAAGCCTGGGCCTGGCCTGCAGCTAGCACTCATACATTCATGGGTGGACAGAACAAACGCGCAAACATACATAAACTCACTGTTTTTACATATGAAATGCATACATGTGATGGCGTACAGCAAGCCTGGGTCTGGCTTGCAGCTCACACTCTTAGAGTCATGGGTTGAAAGATAGCGTGCATGCATACATAAACTCGCTGTTTTTACGTATGAAATGCATACATGTGATGGCGTACAGCAAGCCTGTGTCTGGCTTGCAGCTAACACTCTTAGAGTCATGGATTGAAAGATAGCTTGCATGCATACATAAACTCGCTGTTTTTACATATGAAATGCATACATGTGATGGCGTACAGCAAGCCTGGGTCTGGCTTGCAGCTCACACTCTTAGAGTCATGGGTTGAAAGATGGCGTGCATGCATACATAAACTTGCTGTTTTTACATATGAAATGCATACATGTGATGGCGTACAGCAAGCCTGGGTCTGGCTTGCAGCTCACACTCTTAGAGTCATGGATTGAAAGATAGCGTGCATGCATACATAAACTCGCCGTTTTTACATATGAAATGCATACATGTGATGGCGTACAGCAAGCCTGGGTCTGGCTTGCAGCTAACACTCTTAGAGTCATGGATTGAAAGATAGCATGCATGCATACATAAACTTGCTGTTTTTACATATGAAATGCATACATGTGATGGCGTAAAGCAAGCCCGGGTCTGGCTTGCAGCTAACACTCTTAGAGCCATGGATTGAAAGATAGCGTGCATGCATACATAAACTCGCCGTTTTTACATATGAAATGCATACATGTGATGGCGTACAGCAAGCCTGGGTCTGGCTTGCAGCTAACACTCTTAGAGCCATGGATTGAAAGATAGCGTGCATGCATACATAAACTTGCTGTTTTTACATACGAAATGCATACATGTGATGGCGTACAGCAAGCCTGGGTCTGGCTTGCAGCTAACACTCTTAGAGCCATGGATTGAAAGATAGCGTGCAAGCATACATAAACTCGCCGTTTTTACATATGAAATGCATACATGTGATGGCGTACAGCAAGCCTGGGTCTGGCTTGCAGCTAACACTCTTAGAGCCATGGATTGAAAGATAGCGTGCATGCATACATAAACTTGCTGTTTTTACATATGAAATGCATACATGTGATGGCGTACAGCAAGCATGGGTCTGGCTTGCAGCTAACACTCTTAGAGCCATGGATTGAAAGATGGCGTGCATGCATACATAAACTCACTTTTGTTTACATATGACATGCATACATACATATGATGGCATAAAGCAAGCCTAGGCCTAGCCTGCAGCTAACACTCAGTTGAGTCATGGATTGAAAGGTCAAACAAGTGTGCATGCATATACTCACTGTTTTTACATATGGCATGCATGCATGCATGACGGCGGACGGCAAGCATGGGCCTGGCCTGCAGCTAACACTCACGGATTCATGGGTTGAAAAATCATGGGTTGAAAAATCAAATAAGTGCACAACCCACATTTTTATAAGTATGGGTTGAAAGATCAAACACGCACGCTTGCATAAGCACACTGTGTTTGAAGATGACACACCTGCATACATAGATCTGTGGATTGAAACATCAAACACCCATGCACGCATGCATAAACACACTGTGTCGAAAGATGGCACGCACACGCGTGCCACGTGATGTCGCACAGCAAGCCTGGGCCTGGCCTGCAGCTTGCAGCTTGCACTCATGGATTGAAACATCTAACACATACGCTTGCATAAGCACACTGTGTTTGAAGATGGCACACCCGCATACATATATCTGTGGATTGAAACATCAAACACACGCGCACGCATGCATGCATAAACACACTGTCGAAAGATGGCACGCACGTGCATGCCACGTGATGTCGCACAGCAAGCCTGGGCCTGCCCTGCAGCTTGCAGTTTGCATTCATGGATTGAAACATCTAACACGTACGCACACATAAACACACTAATTTGAAATATGGCATGCACGCATAGGAACCGGCAAATCACATGATGTTGACCAAAGGTGAGTATGATATCATGCAAATTGCATCATATGATATTGTATATAAATGATAATTTGGCCTAGGCAGACTGCTGGCATCATATGATATCATATGATGACATGATATCATATTGCCGTTCCCTATGCATACATGACGTCGTACGGCAAGCCTGAGACTAGCCTGCAGCTTGCACTTATGGGTTGAAGCATCAAACACGCAAGCATGCATAAGCACACTTATGGGTTGAAGCATCAAACACGCACGCATGCATAAGCACACTTATGAGTTGAAGCATCAAACACGCAAGCATGCATAAGCACACTTATGGGTTGAAGCATCAAACACGCACGCATGCATAAGCACACTTATGGGTTGAAGCATCAAACACGCACGCATGCATAAGCACACTTATGGGTAAAGTTTAGGGGGGTAGGTTTTTTAGGTTTTAGGGTACCATGGTTAGAGTAGCATGAATAACATGGGTGGCATGGTTAGAAAAACATGAGTAACATAGGTAACATGAGTAGAGTAACATGGTTAGAGTAGCATGGGTAAGGTAATATGATTAACATGAATAACATGGGTAGTATGGTAGGGTAACATGAGTAACATGAATAACATGGGTAGCATGGTAGGGTAACATGAGTAACATGAATAACATGGGTAGCATGGTAGGGTAACATGGTTAGAGTAGCATGGGTAGGATAACATGAGTAACATGAATAACATGGGTAGCATGGGTAGAGTTACATGGTTAGAGTAGTATGGGTGGGATAACATGAGTAACATGAATAACATGGGTAGCATGGGTAGAGTTACATGGTTAGATGGGTTTAGTAGCATGGGTAGCATAAATGCTACTGAACCACACTTTCCCGAACATAATCGCAAAGGTTTAGGCAACATCTTAGCATGTGTAGCATTTCCATGCCAAAGCTTTATTTTCAGCTACGAGTAGCAGCTTCTATGCAGCTATCCAGCAAAACCTGTAGTAACGTAGTGCATCTGGAAGCTGACATTATTGTCTTTTTACAACTGTTGACTTCTCAGGGCTTAGCTAAAATGAAAAGCTGTGTCCCGTGTGTTGAATTGCTCCCAGTAGCAATCAAGAGTGGATGAATATGATTAGATGCATGTTTTTATTTATGCTGCAGGACAAGGAAAGGAAACTCACTAGAAGCTGCTACGCGTAGCCCAAAACAAGCAGTAGATGTATGTGTGTATTTGAATTGCTGGACGAGGAAAGTAATCTCCCTATAACCTGCTACGCGTAGCCCAAAACAAACAGTAGGTGTATGTGTGTATTAATGTTACGGGTCGAGGGAAGGAACCTCCCTAGAAGCTGCTAAGCGTAGACCAAAACAAACAGTAGGTGTATGTGTGTATTAATGTTGCGGGTCGAGGAAAGGAACCTCCCTAGAAGCTGCTACGCGTAGCCAAAACAAACAGTAGATGTGTGTGTCTATTTGATTTGCAGGACAAGGAAAGTAATCTCCATAGAAGCTGCTATGCATAGCCCTCCCCCCCACCCCACCCCCCCAAAAAAATATATGTATGTGCGTATTTATTAGACGTATGAAAGACTTGTACAGGTACCCCTTTACAATGTTATGTGTGTATTGGAGGTGTTTAGGGGTACCTATACAGGGAGCATACTTAAGGTACAATAATGGGGTACATGTCCAAGTCTTTAAACTCTCTAATCTGTATAGTATGCTCCCTGTAAAGGTTTAGGGGTACCTATACAGGGAGCATTGAACAATGATTAGACAATTTACAGACTTGTACAGGAACCCCTTTATTGTGTGTTTAGTACGTTCCTTTGGCGGTGGAACACTGGCTGTATTTTTGTTGTTCCTGTTTTCGTTATTCTTGTTGTTATTGTTATTATTATTATTATTATTATTATTATTATTATTATTATTATTATTATTGCAGTTATGATGCAGTCATGATGCTATTACAATGCAGCCCAACAAAAACTGCAAAAAAACTGCAGGGGTTTTGTAGGCTCTCCAACAAACACCTCAACAATCTCACATGTACTGGATTGGAGTGTACATGGTTTTCACACTGCACATGGTTTTCACACTGCACATGGTTTTCACACTGCACATGGTTTTCACACTGGATTGGAGTGTACATGGTTTTCTAGCCAAGTTGGGGCTGCTCACCGTCTTCCAATTCCAAGTCCAATACCGTCCAATACCCAAGTTCTATCCCGTCCATTACCCAGTACCCAAGTCCAATACCCGCCCAATACCCACGGAAACCAGGGAGCCTACTCAGCGGATTATACGTGTTAAAGACTTGTCCACGTCAGGTTGCTATTGTCCACGTCAGGTTGCTACTGCTTTGGCATGTTTTCCAGGGGCGCTGGCTGGGGGCCCACTAGTGTAGGTTTATTTGTGGATTTGAGGTGTCCAAACTCAAATCCACCAATGAAGCAAAACAAACTAGAAGCAATGCCCCCTTGACTGCGCGTGTACTGGTAACAGACCTAGAGGGCAAGAGTTGATCTTGACTCCCGCCGATTAAGCAGTAACTTCATTTTATATTTCCATAGGTAGCCATGTGATAGCATTATTGGTGACGTACATTACATTTTCGTATTGGTAACACGGGTAAACCAGTAACCGTGTTAGTAACATGGGTAAATTAATTGGTATCGGTACATTCTTAGTATCGGACTTGGGAGGGTTCGGATTCTCAGTCTCGGAGGATCTGCTACTGCTTGAACTTGTTTACATAGCTTCAGCCAGCAATTTGGCTGCTCGCCGTCTTCGGCAGTAAACAAATTATTACCGAAATGTAAAATCGAACATACAACTTTTTCATTTCCCGATTTTTTTCTTTCCTCCTCTTCTTCTGAACGATAAGAACAGTACAGAAAAACCTATTCATACCTATCAAAATAGAGTTGATCCAGTCTCTTCATACATTCATGGATGAACAAAGGAAGCTTCTCTCGCCCTTCGACTTCTGGATTGCACATCAGGTAATGTAGAGGAATAATTTTGCTCTCCGATTGGGAAATCAGGCTCTGCTACTTCTTGGCTCCTCACCCCTCTCTCTAGACTGATGCCCCCCCCCTGCTTCTGACATCTACATTTTGACAAGCTCGTTATTTGAGATTCAGAACCCCTTCCCACCCCTTCCCTGGAAGCTGCATAGGTGAGGAACAACGTAGCCCAGCAATGTGGGCAACAACAACAGCAACAACAACAACAACAACAACAACAACAACAACAACATACCGGTAGCTAGGGCTGTCGACATCGTACGATATTTTCAAATATAGCACGACTATCGTACGAATATCGTATCGCCCTGTCCTTTTTGTGTTACATAGCCCACCAATTACATTACATTACATTACATTACATTACATTACATTACATTACATTACATTACATGTTAAAGTCTACTTGACACCGCGAGGGTGTATGAGACTCTGTGCTTTAAACAAAAAGAAAAAGCACCCACAAAGCAAAAAACCCCATTACATCAGGGGTGTGTCGAGGACAAACAAACCAAACTCCCAACCACCGTTTTGGTGGCGTAGGTATTAAACCCCTTAGAGCCGGACCCAGATCTCAACCACTTACAGTGGCGGAGGTAAGAAGCTAACAAATGAGAAGTCACAAGAAGAAGAAAAAAAGGGATGATAAATTACGGTGCCACTAAGCAGTCCAGGGCTTCCTGTCTTGCTCTTCTACAAGTAGAAAGATAGTCGGCTAGGTTGCTCCAAAAAGACTTAGTGCCATTTCCATTCATAAAGGTTCTGAATGTGGAATCGCAGAATTCCACATTCCATACGGTTAAGTTGGTATCCTCATGGACATGCCTATAAATATCTGTAAACAGCTTCTGGTAGCGGAGGTGAATATCATTATAAAAAGGGCACTCAAACATATGCATTTCATCCTCAGGTTTTTGGAACCCACACATTTGACACATTTGACACATTTGACCAATGTGGGCAACAATAGCAACAACAACAACAACCTCTGTGACCCTGGATGTACATCTGTCACCCCTGTCACAAGGTTACAGTATCTCTGACCAAAAACAAGCCTGCTCAAATGCGCTCCGTGTGTATCCTCCAAAAACTGTTTGATCCTTGAACTTGAACTTGGTTACATAGCTTCATCCAGGAATTTGGCTGCTCGCCGTCTTTGGCGGTATAAGAAGCAAAGACTGCAAGCAGGAAATCAAAGATACAAACAGTCATTTCCACACTCTTTTGCGCCAATTAAACCAAAACATACTGCATCAGTGGTGGTTGTCTGAGGCAGGAGGGCGCAATTAAAATAACTTGTCAGGCACCCCGGATACGTACAATAACAATGCTCGAATTTGCAAGGGGAGCCGATTCACTGTCTAAGCATGCCGGTCTCATACCGTGCCTCCAGCCATTCTAAAAAGCTGAGACAAATTGCTGGCTGGAGCCATACAACCAAGTTCAAGTTCTTTGGGCCCAATATGGACTTGAGATATGTAACATTTCCCTACAAATTACCGGTATTCCACAAACGTTCTGCGTGTGCTAGCACCACCTAGTCTCGGTAATGTTTTCGAACTCGCAAAACGTTGGCCTAGGCATCGTCCACGAACGATTATAAATGTTTCTGGTCGAACCGAACGCTGGCTGCAGCATCGTGCAGAACGATTATCTATGTTTAGCATCAGCCAGACTGTTGGCTCAGGCATCGCGCATCCCAAATTCCCCATGGGAGCATGCCTTGGCCAGAACAGTAGGGCTACACGAGTCCACGCTGGACAGATTCTCACTGGGACACCAGTACAATAGGACATCCCGTCTCCAGGTGAGGGGGGGCGGAAGTCCATAGTTGAGGCCACGCCAGAGCTGTATATATTAAAATCAGAAATTATTTTTTAGTTTTATCAATCTCCTAAGAAATGTCGTCGTGGTGGTTTCTGAGCCCTCACAGGAACCCTCGCCTGCTGTTACACGCCAAAACCCTCCAGATAAAAGCTTACACTGGGCAGAATTATTGTGCCAAAATGGTCCCTAATGAGCCTCTCCAGCCGAAAAAGACAGGTCGACCCAGCAAGGCCGACCAGAAGGTGGAGCAAAAGTTTTTGTTTCAGATACAAGAGCCGAGAGACCAAGGTCGTCAACGCCACACGCTGTGGGAAACCCCCTGCCACCACTCATCCCGCCATCCTTCTCTCGCCATCCCCTTCTATCCATACCCAGTGAAAGTCAGGTTCATTCGGGTGCATTGTACAATGTTTACATATCTTGCTTCTATGCCTTTTTTTTTTATGACAATGGTAACCAAGTCACCCACTACCACCACCCTGTGTCGGGTCCTTGTCGAGTAATTCATGCCAATACCATTGCCAAGTTTGGCACCAGGGTACTACTTCTTGTCAAATTGGTCAGCGCTTAAAGCGCACAGACATCGAATTGGTCAGCGCTTTTTTGTGCGAAAAGCGCAAAAACTGCGCGCTGCGTCCACAGGGGGTTGAAAACACTGCGCGAATCGCGCAGAGGGGCTCAAAAAGGTAGCGTGGCGCCGTGCTGCCGCGCGCGCTTAGTACGTAGTACTCAGTTTGACACTGCCACATTAGGCCATTGACTAAGAGAGATTGTCATGTAATTATGAAAGCCCTAGGGAATTTCTGGAATGTTGAATATCGTGTTTATTTCAGCAAAACTGTACTCTTGCCAAAATCGTGCCGAACGATTGTGAATGTTTTCATTTCCCCAAAGTGTAGAACCAGGAAACGGACCTGAACGATCATTAATGTTTAGTCCAAAAATCTTAGGAGACACACTGTTCGAAAGCAAACAATGGATTTGTTTTAGAAATGGCACCGATTCAAGACAACCCCTGAGCCTCACGCACAGAACCTCCCGGTGGGGCTTCCAACTATAATTCAAATATATAACTTGAACTTAGACTTATTTGCATTACATTGTCGTAGACAGGCCGGTGTTGGCCTCAAAGAAGCCCACTCACCAACTTCCGGGGGAATTCTTCCAACCATCCTCGCATAATCCACACTCTTTTGCGCCAATTAAACCAAAACATACTGCATCAGTGGTGGTTGTCTGAGGCAGGAGGGCGCAATTAAAATAACTTGTCAGGCACCCCGGATACGTACAATAACAATGCTCGAATTTGCAAGGGGAGCCGATTCACTGTCTAAGCATGCCGGTCTCATACCGTGCCTCCAGCCATTCTAAAAAGCTGAGACAAATTGCTGGCTGGAGCCATACAACCAAGTTCAAGTTCTTTGGGCCCAATATGGACTTGAGATATGTAACATTTCCCTACAAATTACCGGTATTCCACAAACGTTCTGCGTGTGCTAGCACCACCTAGTCTCGGTAATGTTTTCGAACTCGCAAAACGTTGGCCTAGGCATCGTCCACGAACGATTATAAATGTTTCTGGTCGAACCGAACGCTGGCTGCAGCATCGTGCAGAACGATTATCTATGTTTAGCATCAGCCAGACTGTTGGCTCAGGCATCGCGCATCCCAAATTCCCCATGGGAGCATGCCTTGGCCAGAACAGTAGGGCTACACGAGTCCACGCTGGACAGATTCTCACTGGGACACCAGTACAATAGGACATCCCGTCTCCAGGTGAGGGGGGGCGGAAGTCCATAGTTGAGGCCACGCCAGAGCTGTATATATTAAAATCAGAAATTATTTTTTAGTTTTATCAATCTCCTAAGAAATGTCGTCGTGGTGGTTTCTGAGCCCTCACAGGAACCCTCGCCTGCTGTTACACGCCAAAACCCTCCAGATAAAAGCTTACACTGGGCAGAATTATTGTGCCAAAATGGTCCCTAATGAGCCTCTCCAGCCGAAAAAGACAGGTCGACCCAGCAAGGCCGACCAGAAGGTGGAGCAAAAGTTTTTGTTTCAGATACAAGAGCCGAGAGACCAAGGTCGTCAACGCCACACGCTGTGGGAAACCCCCTGCCACCACTCATCCCGCCATCCTTCTCTCGCCATCCCCTTCTATCCATACCCAGTGAAAGTCAGGTTCATTCGGGTGCATTGTACAATGTTTACATATCTTGCTTCTATGCCTTTTTTTTTATGACAATGGTAACCAAGTCACCCACTACCACCACCCTGTGTCGGGTCCTTGTCGAGTAATTCATGCCAATACCATTGCCAAGTTTGGCACCAGGGTACTACTTCTTGTCAAATTGGTCAGCGCTTAAAGCGCACAGACATCGAATTGGTCAGCGCTTTTTTGTGCGAAAAGCGCAAAAACTGCGCGCTGCGTCCACAGGGGGTTGAAAACACTGCGCGAATCGCGCAGAGGGGCTCAAAAAGGTAGCGTGGCGCCGTGCTGCCGCGCGCGCTTAGTACGTAGTACTCAGTTTGACACTGCCACATTAGGCCATTGACTAAGAGAGATTGTCATGTAATTATGAAAGCCCTAGGGAATTTCTGGAATGTTGAATATCGTGTTTATTTCAGCAAAACTGTACTCTTGCCAAAATCGTGCCGAACGATTGTGAATGTTTTCATTTCCCCAAAGTGTAGAACCAGGAAACGGACCTGAACGATCATTAATGTTTAGTCCAAAAATCTTAGGAGACACACTGTTCGAAAGCAAACAATGGATTTGTTTTAGAAATGGCACCGATTCAAGACAACCCCTGAGCCTCACGCACAGAACCTCCCGGTGGGGCTTCCAACTATAATTCAAATATATAACTTGAACTTAGACTTATTTGCATTACATTGTCGTAGACAGGCCGGTGTTGGCCTCAAAGAAGCCCACTCACCAACTTCCGGGGGAATTCTTCCAACCATCCTCGCATAATCCACACTCTTTTGCGCCAATTAAACCAAAACATACTGCATCAGTGGTGGTTGTCTGAGGCAGGAGGGCGCAATTAAAATAACTTGTCAGGCACCCCGGATACGTACAATAACAATGCTCGAATTTGCAAGGGGAGCCGATTCACTGTCTAAGCATGCCGGTCTCATACCGTGCCTCCAGCCATTCTAAAAAGCTGAGACAAATTGCTGGCTGGAGCCATACAACCAAGTTCAAGTTCTTTGGGCCCAATATGGACTTGAGATATGTAACATTTCCCTACAAATTACCGGTATTCCACAAACGTTCTGCGTGTGCTAGCACCACCTAGTCTCGGTAATGTTTTCGAACTCGCAAAACGTTGGCCTAGGCATCGTCCACGAACGATTATAAATGTTTCTGGTCGAACCGAACGCTGGCTGCAGCATCGTGCAGAACGATTATCTATGTTTAGCATCAGCCAGACTGTTGGCTCAGGCATCGCGCATCCCAAATTCCCCATGGGAGCATGCCTTGGCCAGAACAGTAGGGCTACACGAGTCCACGCTGGACAGATTCTCACTGGGACACCAGTACAATAGGACATCCCGTCTCCAGGTGAGGGGGGGCGGAAGTCCATAGTTGAGGCCACGCCAGAGCTGTATATATTAAAATCAGAAATTATTTTTTTAGTTTTATCAATCTCCTAAGAAATGTCGTCGTGGTGGTTTCTGAGCCCTCACAGGAACCCTCGCCTGCTGTTACACGCCAAAACCCTCCAGATAAAAGCTTACACTGGGCAGAATTATTGTGCCAAAATGGTCCCTAATGAGCCTCTCCAGCCGAAAAAGACAGGTCGACCCAGCAAGGCCGACCAGAAGGTGGAGCAAAAGTTTTTGTTTCAGATACAAGAGCCGAGAGACCAAGGTCGTCAACGCCACACGCTGTGGGAAACCCCCTGCCACCACTCATCCCGCCATCCTTCTCTCGCCATCCCCTTCTATCCATACCCAGTGAAAGTCAGGTTCATTCGGGTGCATTGTACAATGTTTACATATCTTGCTTCTATGCCTTTTTTTTTTATGACAATGGTAACCAAGTCACCCACTACCACCACCCTGTGTCGGGTCCTTGTCGAGTAATTCATGCCAATACCATTGCCAAGTTTGGCACCAGGGTACTACTTCTTGTCAAATTGGTCAGCGCTTAAAGCGCACAGACATCGAATTGGTCAGCGCTTTTTTGTGCGAAAAGCGCAAAAACTGCGCGCTGCGTCCACAGGGGGTTGAAAACACTGCGCGAATCGCGCAGAGGGGCTCAAAAAGGTAGCGTGGCGCCGTGCTGCCGCGCGCGCGCTTAGTACGTAGTACTCAGTTTGACACTGCCACATTAGGCCATTGACTAAGAGAGATTGTCATGTAATTATGAAAGCCCTAGGGAATTTCTGGAATGTTGAATATCGTGTTTATTTCAGCAAAACTGTACTCTTGCCAAAATCGTGCCGAACGATTGTGAATGTTTTCATTTCCCCAAAGTGTAGAACCAGGAAACGGACCTGAACGATCATTAATGTTTAGTCCAAAAATCTTAGGAGACACACTGTTCGAAAGCAAACAATGGATTTGTTTTAGAAATGGCACCGATTCAAGACAACCCCTGAGCCTCACGCACAGAACCTCCCGGTGGGGCTTCCAACTATAATTCAAATATATAACTTGAACTTAGACTTATTTGCATTACATTGTCGTAGACAGGCCGGTGTTGGCCTCAAAGAAGCCCACTCACCAACTTCCGGGGGAATTCTTCCAACCATCCTCGCATAATCCACACTCTTTTGCGCCAATTAAACCAAAACATACTGCATCAGTGGTGGTTGTCTGAGGCAGGAGGGCGCAATTAAAATAACTTGTCAGGCACCCCGGATACGTACAATAACAATGCTCGAATTTGCAAGGGGAGCCGATTCACTGTCTAAGCATGCCGGTCTCATACCGTGCCTCCAGCCATTCTAAAAAGCTGAGACAAATTGCTGGCTGGAGCCATACAACCAAGTTCAAGTTCTTTGGGCCCAATATGGACTTGAGATATGTAACATTTCCCTACAAATTACCGGTATTCCACAAACGTTCTGCGTGTGCTAGCACCACCTAGTCTCGGTAATGTTTTCGAACTCGCAAAACGTTGGCCTAGGCATCGTCCACGAACGATTATAAATGTTTCTGGTCGAACCGAACGCTGGCTGCAGCATCGTGCAGAACGATTATCTATGTTTAGCATCAGCCAGACTGTTGGCTCAGGCATCGCGCATCCCAAATTCCCCATGGGAGCATGCCTTGGCCAGAACAGTAGGGCTACACGAGTCCACGCTGGACAGATTCTCACTGGGACACCAGTACAATAGGACATCCCGTCTCCAGGTGAGGGGGGCGGAAGTCCATAGTTGAGGCCACGCCAGAGCTGTATATATTAAAATCAGAAATTATTTTTTAGTTTTATCAATCTCCTAAGAAATGTCGTCGTGGTGGTTTCTGAGCCCTCACAGGAACCCTCGCCTGCTGTTACACGCCAAAACCCTCCAGATAAAAGCTTACACTGGGCAGAATTATTGTGCCAAAATGGTCCCTAATGAGCCTCTCCAGCCGAAAAAGACAGGTCGACCCAGCAAGGCCGACCAGAAGGTGGAGCAAAAGTTTTTGTTTCAGATACAAGAGCCGAGAGACCAAGGTCGTCAACGCCACACGCTGTGGGAAACCCCCTGCCACCACTCATCCCGCCATCCTTCTCTCGCCATCCCCTTCTATCCATACCCAGTGAAAGTCAGGTTCATTCGGGTGCATTGTACAATGTTTACATATCTTGCTTCTATGCCTTTTTTTTTATGACAATGGTAACCAAGTCACCCACTACCACCACCCTGTGTCGGGTCCTTGTCGAGTAATTCATGCCAATACCATTGCCAAGTTTGGCACCAGGGTACTACTTCTTGTCAAATTGGTCAGCGCTTAAAGCGCACAGACATCGAATTGGTCAGCGCTTTTTTGTGCGAAAAGCGCAAAAACTGCGCGCTGCGTCCACAGGGGGTTGAAAACACTGCGCGAATCGCGCAGAGGGGCTCAAAAAGGCAGCGTGGCGCCGTGCTGCCGCGCGCGCTTAGTACGTAGTACTCAGTTTGACACTGCCACATTAGGCCATTGACTAAGAGAGATTGTCATGTAATTATGAAAGCCCTAGGGAATTTCTGGAATGTTGAATATCGTGTTTATTTCAGCAAAACTGTACTCTTGCCCAAATCGTGCCGAACGATTGTGAATGTTTTCATTTCCCCAAAGTGTAGAACCAGGAAACGGACCTGAACGATCATTAATGTTTAGTCCAAAAATCTTAGGAGACACACTGTTCGAAAGCAAACAATGGATTTGTTTTAGAAATGGCACCGATTCAAGACAACCCCTGAGCCTCACGCACAGAACCTCCCGGTGGGGCTTCCAACTATAATTCAAATATATAACTTGAACTTAGACTTATTTGCATTACATTGTCGTAGACAGGCCGGTGTTGGCCTCAAAGAAGCCCACTCACCAACTTCCGGGGGAATTCTTCCAACCATCCTCGCATAATCCACACTCTTTTGCGCCAATTAAACCAAAACATACTGCATCAGTGGTGGTTGTCTGAGGCAGGAGGGCGCAATTAAAATAACTTGTCAGGCACCCCGGATACGTACAATAACAATGCTCGAATTTGCAAGGGGAGCCGATTCACTGTCTAAGCATGCCGGTCTCATACCGTGCCTCCAGCCATTCTAAAAAGCTGAGACAAATTGCTGGCTGGAGCCATACAACCAAGTTCAAGTTCTTTGGGCCCAATATGGACTTGAGATATGTAACATTTCCCTACAAATTACCGGTATTCCACAAACGTTCTGCGTGTGCTAGCACCACCTAGTCTCGGTAATGTTTTCGAACTCGCAAAACGTTGGCCTAGGCATCGTCCACGAACGATTATAAATGTTTCTGGTCGAACCGAACGCTGGCTGCAGCATCGTGCAGAACGATTATCTATGTTTAGCATCAGCCAGACTGTTGGCTCAGGCATCGCGCATCCCAAATTCCCCATGGGAGCATGCCTTGGCCAGAACAGTAGGGCTACACGAGTCCACGCTGGACAGATTCTCACTGGGACACCAGTACAATAGGACATCCCGTCTCCAGGTGAGGGGGGGCGGAAGTCCATAGTTGAGGCCACGCCAGAGCTGTATATATTAAAATCAGAAATTATTTTTTAGTTTTATCAATCTCCTAAGAAATGTCGTCGTGGTGGTTTCTGAGCCCTCACAGGAACCCTCGCCTGCTGTTACACGCCAAAACCCTCCAGATAAAAGCTTACACTGGGCAGAATTATTGTGCCAAAATGGTCCCTAATGAGCCTCTCCAGCCGAAAAAGACAGGTCGACCCAGCAAGGCCGACCAGAAGGTGGAGCAAAAGTTTTTGTTTCAGATACAAGAGCCGAGAGACCAAGGTCGTCAACGCCACACGCTGTGGGAAACCCCCTGCCACCACTCATCCCGCCATCCTTCTCTCGCCATCCCCTTCTATCCATACCCAGTGAAAGTCAGGTTCATTCGGGTGCATTGTACAATGTTTACATATCTTGCTTCTATGCCTTTTTTTTTTATGACAATGGTAACCAAGTCACCCACTACCACCACCCTGTGTCGGGTCCTTGTCGAGTAATTCATGCCAATACCATTGCCAAGTTTGGCACCAGGGTACTACTTCTTGTCAAATTGGTCAGCGCTTAAAGCGCACAGACATCGAATTGGTCAGCGCTTTTTTGTGCGAAAAAGCGCAAAAACTGCGCGCTGCGTCCACAGGGGGTTGAAAACACTGCGCGAATCGCGCAGAGGGGCTCAAAAAGGTAGCGTGGCGCCGTGCTGCCGCGCGCGCTTAGTACGTAGTACTCAGTTTGACACTGCCACATTAGGCCATTGACTAAGAGAGATTGTCATGTAATTATGAAAGCCCTAGGGAATTTCTGGAATGTTGAATATCGTGTTTATTTCAGCAAAACTGTACTCTTGCCAAAATCGTGCCGAACGATTGTGAATGTTTTCATTTCCCCAAAGTGTAGAACCAGGAAACGGACCTGAACGATCATTAATGTTTAGTCCAAAAATCTTAGGAGACACACTGTTCGAAAGCAAACAATGGATTTGTTTTAGAAATGGCACCGATTCAAGACAACCCCTGAGCCTCACGCACAGAACCTCCCGGTGGGGCTTCCAACTATAATTCAAATATATAACTTGAACTTAGACTTATTTGCATTACATTGTCGTAGACAGGCCGGTGTTGGCCTCAAAGAAGCCCACTCACCAACTTCCGGGGGAATTCTTCCAACCATCCTCGCATAATCCACACTCTTTTGCGCCAATTAAACCAAAACATACTGCATCAGTGGTGGTTGTCTGAGGCAGGAGGGCGCAATTAAAATAACTTGTCAGGCACCCCGGATACGTACAATAACAATGCTCGAATTTGCAAGGGGAGCTGATTCACTGTCTAAGCATGCCGGTCTCATACCGTGCCTCCAGCCATTCTAAAAAGCTGAGACAAATTGCTGGCTGGAGCCATACAACCAAGTTCAAGTTCTTTTGGGCCCAATATGGACTTGAGATATGTAACATTTCCCTACAAATTACCGGTATTCCACAAACGTTCTGCGTGTGCTAGCACCACCTAGTCTCGGTAATGTTTTCGAACTCGCAAAACGTTGGCCTAGGCATCGTCCACGAACGATTATAAATGTTTCTGGTCGAACCGAACGCTGGCTGCAGCATCGTGCAGAACGATTATCTATGTTTAGCATCAGCCAGTCTGTTGGCTCAGGCATCGCGCATCCCAAATTCCCCATGGGAGCATGCCTTGGCCAGAACAGTAGGGCTACACGAGTCCACGCTGGACAGATTCTCACTGGGACACCAGTACAATAGGACATCCCGTCTCCAGGTGAGGGGGGGCGGAAGTCCATAGTTGAGGCCACGCCAGAGCTGTATATATTAAAATCAGAAATTATTTTTTAGTTTTATCAATCTCCTAAGAAATGTCGTCGTGGTGGTTTCTGAGCCCTCACAGGAACCCTCGCCTGCTGTTACACGCCAAAACCCTCCAGATAAAAGCTTACACTGGGCAGAATTATTGTGCCAAAATGGTCCCTAATGAGCCTCTCCAGCCGAAAAAGACAGGTCGACCCAGCAAGGCCGACCAGAAGGTGGAGCAAAAGTTTTTGTTTCAGATACAAGAGCCGAGAGACCAAGGTCGTCAACGCCACACGCTGTGGGAAACCCCCTGCCACCACTCATCCCGCCATCCTTCTCTCGCCATCCCCTTCTATCCATACCCAGTGAAAGTCAGGTTCATTCGGGTGCATTGTACAATGTTTACATATCTTGCTTCTATGCCTTTTTTTTTATGACAATGGTAACCAAGTCACCCACTACCACCACCCTGTGTCGGGTCCTTGTCGAGTAATTCATGCCAATACCATTGCCAAGTTTGGCACCAGGGTACTACTTCTTGTCAAATTGGTCAGCGCTTAAAGCGCACAGACATCGAATTGGTCAGCGCTTTTTTGTGCGAAAAGCGCAAAAACTGCGCGCTGCGTCCACAGGGGGTTGAAAACACTGCGCGAATCGCGCAGAGGGGCTCAAAAAGGCAGCGTGGCGCCGTGCTGCCGCGCGCGCTTAGTACGTAGTACTCAGTTTGACACTGCCACATTAGGCCATTGACTAAGAGAGATTGTCATGTAATTATGAAAGCCCTAGGGAATTTCTGGAATGTTGAATATCGTGTTTATTTCAGCAAAACTGTACTCTTGCCAAAATCGTGCCGAACGATTGTGAATGTTTTCATTTCCCCAAAGTGTAGAACCAGGAAACGGACCTGAACGATCATTAATGTTTAGTCCAAAAATCTTAGGAGACACACTGTTCGAAAGCAAACAATGGATTTGTTTTAGAAATGGCACCGATTCAAGACAACCCCTGAGCCTCACGCACAGAACCTCCCGGTGGGGCTTCCAACTATAATTCAAATATATAACTTGAACTTAGACTTATTTGCATTACATTGTCGTAGACAGGCCGGTGTTGGCCTCAAAGAAGCCCACTCACCAACTTCCGGGGGAATTCTTCCAACCATCCTCGCATAATCCACACTCTTTTGCGCCAATTAAACCAAAACATACTGCATCAGTGGTGGTTGTCTGAGGCAGGAGGGCGCAATTAAAATAACTTGTCAGGCACCCCGGATACGTACAATAACAATGCTCGAATTTGCAAGGGGAGCCGATTCACTGTCTAAGCATGCCGGTCTCATACCGTGCCTCCAGCCATTCTAAAAAGCTGAGACAAATTGCTGGCTGGAGCCATACAACCAAGTTCAAGTTCTTTGGGCCCAATATGGACTTGAGATATGTAACATTTCCCTACAAATTACCGGTATTCCACAAACGTTCTGCGTGTGCTAGCACCACCTAGTCTCGGTAATGTTTTCGAACTCGCAAAACGTTGGCCTAGGCATCGTCCACGAACGATTATAAATGTTTCTGGTCGAACCGAACGCTGGCTGCAGCATCGTGCAGAACGATCTATGTTTAGCATCAGCCAGACTGTTGGCTCAGGCATCGCGCATCCCAAATTCCCCATGGGAGCATGCCTTGGCCAGAACAGTAGGGCTACACGAGTCCACGCTGGACAGATTCTCACTGGGACACCAGTACAATAGGACATCCCGTCTCCAGGTGAGGGGGGGCGGAAGTCCATAGTTGAGGCCACGCCAGAGCTGTATATATTAAAATCAGAAATTATTTTTTAGTTTTATCAATCTCCTAAGAAATGTCGTCGTGGTGGTTTCTGAGCCCTCACAGGAACCCTCGCCTGCTGTTACACGCCAAAACCCTCCAGATAAAAGCTTACACTGGGCAGAATTATTGTGCCAAAATGGTCCCTAATGAGCCTCTCCAGCCGAAAAAGACAGGTCGACCCAGCAAGGCCGACCAGAAGGTGGAGCAAAAGTTTTTGTTTCAGATACAAGAGCCGAGAGACCAAGGTCGTCAACGCCACACGCTGTGGGGAAACCCCCTGCCACCACTCATCCCGCCATCCTTCTCTCGCCATCCCCTTCTATCCATACCCAGTGAAAGTCAGGTTCATTCGGGTGCATTGTACAATGTTTACATATCTTGCTTCTATGCCTTTTTTTTTATGACAATGGTAACCAAGTCACCCACTACCACCACCCTGTGTCGGGTCCTTGTCGAGTAATTCATGCCAATACCATTGCCAAGTTTGGCACCAGGGTACTACTTCTTGTCAAATTGGTCAGCGCTTAAAGCGCACAGACATCGAATTGGTCAGCGCTTTTTTGTGCGAAAAGCGCAAAAACTGCGCGCTGCGTCCACAGGGGGTTGAAAACACTGCGCGAATCGCGCAGAGGGGCTCAAAAAGGCAGCGTGGCGCCGTGCTGCCGCGCGCGCTTAGTACGTAGTACTCAGTTTGACACTGCCACATTAGGCCATTGACTAAGAGAGATTGTCATGTAATTATGAAAGCCCTAGGGAATTTCTGGAATGTTGAATATCGTGTTTATTTCAGCAAAACTGTACTCTTGCCAAAATCGTGCCGAACGATTGTGAATGTTTTCATTTCCCAAAGTGTAGAACCAGGAAACGGACCTGAACGATCATTAATGTTTAGTCCAAAAATCTTAGGAGACACACTGTTCGAAAGCAAACAATGGATTTGTTTTAGAAATGGCACCGATTCAAGACAACCCCTGAGCCTCACGCACAGAACCTCCCGGTGGGGCTTCCAACTATAATTCAAATATATAACTTGAACTTAGACTTATTTGCATTACATTGTCGTAGACAGGCCGGTGTTGGCCTCAAAGAAGCCCACTCACCAACTTCCGGGGGAATTCTTCCAACCATCCTCGCATAATCCACACTCTTTTGCGCCAATTAAACCAAAACATACTGCATCAGTGGTGGTTGTCTGAGGCAGGAGGGCGCAATTAAAATAACTTGTCAGGCACCCCGGATACGTACAATAACAATGCTCGAATTTGCAAGGGGAGCCGATTCACTGTCTAAGCATGCCGGTCTCATACCGTGCCTCCAGCCATTCTAAAAAGCTGAGACAAATTGCTGGCTGGAGCCATACAACCAAGTTCAAGTTCTTTGGGCCCAATATGGACTTGAGATATGTAACATTTCCCTACAAATTACCGGTATTCCACAAACGTTCTGCGTGTGCTAGCACCACCTAGTCTCGGTAATGTTTTCGAACTCGCAAAACGTTGGCCTAGGCATCGTCCACGAACGATTAATAAATGTTTCTGGTCGAACCGAACGCTGGCTGCAGCATCGTGCAGAACGATTATCTATGTTTAGCATCAGCCAGACTGTTGGCTCAGGCATCGCGCATCCCAAATTCCCATGGGAGCATGCCTTGGCCAGAACAGTAGGGCTACACGAGTCCACGCTGGACAGATTCTCACTGGGACACCAGTACAATAGGACATCCGTCTCCAGGTGAGGGGGGGCGGAAGTCCATAGTTGAGGCCACGCCAGAGCTGTAATATATTAAAATCAGAAATTATTTTTTTAGTTTTATCAATCTCCTAAGAAATGTCGTCGTGGTGGTTTCTGAGCCCTCACAGGAACCCTCGCCTGCTGTTACACGCCAAAACCCTCCAGATAAAAGCTTACACTGGGCAGAATTATTGTGCCAAAATGGTCCCTAATGAGCCTCTCCAGCCGAAAAAGACAGGTCGACCCAGCAAGGCCGACCAGAAGGTGGAGCAAAAGTTTTTGTTTCAGATACAAGAGCCGAGAGACCAAGGTCGTCAACGCCACACGCTGTGGGAAACCCCCTGCCACCACTCATCCCGCCATCCTTCTCTCGCCATCCCCTTCTATCCATACCCAGTGAAAGTCAGGTTCATTCGGGTGCATTGTACAATGTTTACATATCTTGCTTCTATGCCTTTTTTTTTATGACAATGGTAACCAAGTCACCCACTACCACCACCCTGTGTCGGGTCCTTGTCGAGTAATTCATGCCAATACCATTGCCAAGTTTGGCACCAGGGTACTACTTCTTATCAAATTGGTCAGCGCTTAAAGCGCACAGACATCGAATTGGTCAGCGCTTTTTTGTGCGAAAAGCGCAAAAACTGCGCGCTGCGTCCACAGGGGGTTGAAAACACTGCGCGAATCGCGCAGAGGGGCTCAAAAAGGCAGCGTGGCGCCGTGCTGCCGCGCGCGCTTAGTACGTAGTACTCAGTTTGACACTGCCACATTAGGCCATTGACTAAGAGAGATTGTCATGTAATTATGAAAGCCCTAGGGAATTTCTGGAATGTTGAATATCGTGTTTATTTCAGCAAAACTGTACTCTTGCCAAAATCGTGCCGAACGATTGTGAATGTTTTCATTTCCCCAAAGTGTAGAACCAGGAAACGGACCTGAACGATCATTAATGTTTAGTCCAAAAATCTTAGGAGACACACTGTTCGAAAGCAAACAATGGATTTGTTTTAGAAATGGCACCGATTCAAGACAACCCCTGAGCCTCACGCACAGAACCTCCCGGTGGGGCTTCCAACTATAATTCAAATATATAACTTGAACTTAGACTTATTTGCATTACATTGTCGTAGACAGGCCGGTGTTGGCCTCAAAGAAGCCCACTCACCAACTTCCGGGGGAATTCTTCGAACCATCCTCGCATAATCAACCATGTGTAGAGATACGTCTTGAATACGTATATGAAGTAGTAGGGTGCCCTAAGGGCCCCTGCGATGGTCGGTCCAAGGGTTGAACTGAGCGAAGACAGGCGGGCAGGCAGTTAGCAGAACCTAGGCAAGGGCAGCCATGTCGCAATCAGTTAGGGGAGGCGAGTCGAAGGTCGCAAGACGCAGGACGGGAAAATGAGACGCCAGATTGGGCATCAATCATTCAGCGCTTGCATCTAAGTCGGACCTAAGGACTTCGATTCGACCAGCAACACGCCGACGGCAACAGTCACGGGTTGGTTGTATTGTTTAACCAGCTTCGCACAGCTTCGACGGACCCAATCAAACTGAATTCCTGACAATTCCGACGGACTGTTCGACCATCTCCGGCTTTATGTCCAACCGTTCTAACAGGCAATCATCATCAGTATCTATACTATTAAAGTTGCATTGTCCGTCCGTCCGTCCGTGCGTCCGGGGCTCAGGGCTTAACTGGCAATGGTTCCGCTTATCTGGCAAGCATTTTCCTGCTGATCTGGCTCATTTTCGCCTCAAGTCGTCGACTGCTGATCTGGCACATTTCCACCTCAACCCAGTATTTTCAAACGCTTTACTCTTTCACCTCCCCCGAAGATTTCAAACTCGCATCTTTCACCTGCTTTCACCTTGCGACTGCGCCCAGCGCGCTCTTTGCGCGCAGCGATCTGACGATGTCTAGGCCCACACCGCAATAGGAGCTGTGCTCCCTCAACCAAGCATGTTTGTCTTCAACTATTTCTCCATTCCCGGATTTACACGCACACTTCTGCAGTCCACTAACTTCGATGTGAGCTCTTGCTGACCTAACCTTACTTGCTGCTCTCCCCGTCACAACACTCTCTTCTCCTTCTCCTGCTCTCACTCCTGCTTGCTCGCTGACTGCTTTTCAATCGCATGATCGCCAGCTCCTCGCTAAATCTTTCAATCTACACAAGCATGGACCAGCCCTGGGAACCTCAAATCAGCGATAGGCCAAACCTCAGTCGCTTATGAGCGCTCACTCAGAAGCTACTCCTCCACAAGTATTACAATTGCTGCCGTTGGATTGAATGCTTCACGCCCTTTTTCACTCTCACAGGAACAAAGCTCTGACAAGGCGCGCTTAGGGCAGCCATTGCTTTGCTCTGGGCGGGAATGCGTGCCCTTCTACTCCCTGCCGGCATCAATGCCTAACAATTTCGTGTGCATCTTGTTCCCGGACCTGTTACTGGCTGTCAGTGACAGACTGACAGCTGCTCCCTGCTTTTTCCCCCAAGCCTTTAATTCCAGCGCGGGCTTAGCTGATACCTGACGGGCATCGCATTTATTCCTGCAGCGATGTGTCTGCTTAGTACGAAACGAGCGACTCTTTGGTTCACATGAGTGGGTGGGGTGGGAAGGGTCCGCTCGCGAGATGCTGCGCCCAACATGCTCCTTGGATGCTATTTCCCCTTGCCCTCTAACTTCGGTCAAACCTAAAAGGCATCGTCTTGATTCCTACAACGCTATGTCCGTTTTTTCCAGGACTCAAGCTGCTCTTGGGGGGAGGGGGGGGGGGGGGGGGGGGGGGGGGGGGGGGGGCATACATGCATGGGGGTGGTTGGTAATGGTGTTGCATGTACATTTGTGTTTGTGGCCATCTGCCACTCAAGTGTCAGTGTGATGGGGATGATCATGGCAACAGTGCACGATGACACGCCACCTAATGGGAATGGGGATGGAAAATGAGTGGGTGGGTGACAATCCATAAGTCCTTCCATTGGGGGGTGGGGGCTGGGGGGAGGGAGGGGGGCTGCCGTCGGTACGATGGGCTAAATGCCCTAGTATATAAAGTAGCATGAAGTAAGAGCGTCGAGGGTATAGCGCGTGCCCGGCGCGTGGTCGCCCCCTTTTGGCCTAGCCACTTGGGGTTTTTGTTCCATATCTTGCCGACCTGTCGCCCGGGTGGCAGCCAGTCTGGGATCTCGATTTCTCGGCGCAGCCACAGGAACGATTGCCTGTCTGCCGACCACCCACCTGCACCCGCACCCGTCCAAGGTTACCCGGCTTGGTGCGCTGCTTTGCACAGCTCTTCCTGAGCCTAGCCGTTATGATACGCGAATTTTCCTTCGCACTTCAGCTATTTTCGGTGCTCGCTGCCTGAGTCCCGCTATATTCAACGGTGTAGCCTCTCTTTGTCTGCCCAAACTCTTTCCCACAATTTTCGCTGCCACTGTTAATAACTTCGCATGCAGCTCCCCCCGTCACAGCATTCCCTTCTCCTTCTCCTGCGCTCTCACGCACTCTTGCCCGCTCACTGACTGCCATTCGCTGAAGTGGCCAGGGGCAGTGGTTTCAAATCTCGGATCTCAAAATTTCCCGATACCTGTCGCTGACGTTGCCACGGGGGTGGTCCTCCCGTCGGGACGACGGGCTCAGATGCTACCCATTTTGGCACAGGCATGCCTGCAGGCAGTTGGGTCTTTGGTTACATATTTTGCTGACCTGTCGCCCAGGCGGCAGCGATTCTCGGATCTCGATTTTCCGACACCTGTCGCTGACGTGGCCACGGGGGTGGTCCTCCCGTCGGTACGGCGGGCTCAGATGCTAGTCATCATCATCAGGATATATAAAGTAGAGCGTAGTAAGAGCGTCGAGGGTATAGCGCGTGCCCGGCGCGTGGTCGCCCCCTTTTGGCCCAGCCGCTTGGGGTTTTGGTTCCATATCTTGCCGACCTGTCGCCCAGGTGGCAGCCAGTCTCTGTGTCTCCCTGCTGCCTGCGCTTGGGAGCGACCTTGCCGACCTGTCGCCCAGGTGGCAGCCAGTCTGGGATCTCGATTTTTCGGCGCAGCCACAGGAACGACTGCCTGTCTGCCGTCCACCCATCCACCCGCCCGTCCAAGGTTAGCCGGCTTGGTGCCCAAATTTTCCTGCGACCTGTTCACCCCGTGCGCTGCTTTGCGCTGCTCTAATGAAGCCGGTGTCGTTTTCAACTCCTTCTCGCTGCTCTTCCAGGCCCAGCCGTTCTGATACCCGAATTTTCCTTCGCACTTCTGCTATTTTCGGTGCTCGCTGCCTGAGCCGCCCGATATTCAACGGTGTAGCCTCCCTTTGTTCATCTACCCAAACTCTTTCCCACAAATTTCGCTGCCCCTGTCAATAACTTCGCATGCACTTCCCCCGTCGCAGCATTCCCTTGGCCTTCTCCTGCGCTCTCACGCGCTCTTTCCCGCTCACTGACTGCCCTTCGCTGAAGTGGCCAGGGGCAGTGGTTTCAGGACAACCCGTTACGGAGTAACCCGTTTTCGGATCTCGATTTTCCGACACCTGTCGCTGACGTGGCCACGGGGGTCGACACCTGTCGCTGACGTGGCCACAGGGGTCGACACCTGTCGCTGACGTGGCCACGGGGGTGGTCCGCCCGTCGGTACGACGGGCTCAGATGCTAGTATAACTAACAATCTCATTCGCCAACCGTTTCTCTGTGATTTTCGACCGTCCCAACCGTTTTTACGACAAATTTCTCCAATTTCTACGATGTCGGTTAATTAACCAACAGTTCGACCAATTTTCTCAGTTCCTATTACATAGATCAGCAGCCTACGGGTCGACCAATGCCGACCAACGCTGACATGAAATATGAATGGGGGCCCCGCGCCCGCGCCCCCTCACGAGGCCGGCTTGCATCGTTAGGGTTTGGGGATGCAGGGCTTGCGGAAGAGAAACCAATATGATACCACGTGACGGCAACAGCCGGGAACTGCTGTTTTCGATCTGCAAGTGGCCAATCGGACGGATCTCGGACCCCCAATGCCTCGGGCAGATGCTTGCAGCTACCTGAGTTGCTCGAGGCCGTAGACAGGAGCTTCGAGCAGACCTGTGTTTACTTTCAAAGGCGATTACTCTCGAATTTGTGTCAGGAGAGGAATAATAATAGAAGCTGGCTGGTTCTCTCTTGCCCCCTTCCCCCCCCCCCCCCCCCCTCCCCCCCCCCCCGCCCTGTAGAATGGATGCTCCAGTTTCGGGAGTTTGGTTGGTGCTTGAGACATAGTGGTTGGTAGTTGGTTGGGACATGGGGCTTGGTGGTTGTGAGTATTGCGTGGCATGGTGGTTGGTGGTTGGTTGGTGCTTGAGACATAGTGGTTGGTGGTTGGTTGGGACATGGGGCTTGGTGGTTGTGAGTATTGCGTGGCATGGTGGTTGGTGGTTGGTTGGTGCTTGAGACATAGTGGTTGGTGGTTGGTTGGGACATGGGGCTTGGTGGTTGTGAGTATTGCGTGGCATGGTGGTTGGTGGTTGGTTGGTGGTTGGTTGGTGCTTGAGACATAGTGGTTGGTGGTTGGTTGGGACATGGGGCTTGGTGGTTGTGAGTATTGCGTGGCATGGTTGTTGGTGGTTGGTTGGTGCTTGAGACATAGTGGTTGGTGGTTGGTTGGGACATGGGGCTTGGTGGTTGTGAGTATTGCTGGCATGGTGGTTGGTGGCTGGCTGTAGCTTGGGACATAGTGGTTGGTGGTTAGTTGGAGGGTGGTTGGGACATGGTGCTTGGTGGTTGTGAGTGTTGAGTGGCATGGTCTATTTTTTTGAGCCCCCCTTCTGGGGGCGGGAGCCTGAAGGGTCACAACGTTGTCCTTCTGTAGCATGAAACAAGGAACCCTGCCCCTAACTGTCTTGTAAACCCTAGCTTCAGTTGGCTGCACTCGATTCCGTTGCCGCCTGATGCTCCGGTAGCCAACACTCTCCGCGAATTTTCCGCGTCTATATACATAATTGTCCGTGTCTATATTTATAATTTTCCGCGTCTATATACATAATTGTCCGCGTCTATATTTATAATTTTCCGCGTCTATATACATAATTGTCCGCGTTTATATTTATAATTTTCCGCGTCTAAATATAATTTTCTGCGTCTATATGTATAATTTTCCGTGTATAAACCTTGCAACGCCGCGAGGACTTGCCAGTTTTATATAATGTTACATGGATAAATGGAACTATTGCTGACTAAAGCGCCTGTATGTAGGTAACAGTCCAGGGGTAGGCCAAATAGGCTAAAGGGAGTTGCCCAACTGTATAGGAAGTGCCTGTTTGCTGCAATGATCCCTGAACTGTGATTGTTTGGGGTTCAGGTCATCCTTGCTTTTCATTTTAGTCCCTCCTGATATCATGGTTGGGTGAGTCTTTTTGGACTACTTTTCTACCCCTGGATCCAGTGCTAACAAAACAGTCATAAGTGCTGAGAAAAGTGCGTGCTTGCTGCAATCTTGCTTGCTTGCTACAATATTGCCTAAATTTATATTATTTAAAATATAAATTAAATTATTTTTATATTTTAATTTATAAAAATTAAAATGTAAATATGTTTTAATTTTTATAAATTAAAATATATAATTAATATATATATATATAATATATATTAAATTATTATAATAATTTATTTTCCGAGGATGGGTTAGAAGCAGGGTACTTTCATTGACCAAATTGGCCAGCGCTTTAGCGCACTTTGAAAACAAAAAAAGTGCGCTTCTGTAGTGCAAAAAAGCGCAAAATTGCTTGCTGCGTCTACAGGGGGGTGCAAAAATCTGAGTGAAACACGCAGTGGGGCTCAAAAAGGCAGTGCGCCAGCGCGCAAAAGCGCGCGCTTTGAAGTACCCTGGTTAGAAGACCCCTCCCTGATGTTATGGATCGGGATGGTCTTCGGTCAACCATGGCAGTAGTTTTTTTTCAAATCTGAAAGTGGATTTTTTCCAGGGGGTCGCGAGGAAGTTTTTTTTCATATACCTATGTCGGAAGTTTTGTAATCAGCCTTACCCCCCCCCCCCCCCCCCCCCCCGCCGCCCCCAAAAGGCCCATATCTCTTTCAGAAATTATAATTAGGGGGTCAAAGTAGGGTCTATAGTGATCCCCTCGGCCAGCTCTATTCATTTGTGGCCTTGCATTTGGATTTGAGCAAAGTTTGACAACATGGTCAAGCAAACACTCTTTCCTAGCCCTGATTCTGAGCTGAGCCAGCAAGTTTTGGTGTTTCAGAATTTGAAGGTGGTGTTAAGCCTAAGTTACATGCCTAAGTACCCTCCATATACCCAATAAGTTTGGGGAGGAAATACTGAGCTTCTGGTTAGGCCCAACTTTCACACTTGGTGTACTTAGAACCTGTGGAGGTCACTACTCGAGCACGACCTCGACAAATTTACTCATTCTCGAAAACAAGCGCGGATTCGGAATGCTCTCGTCAAACCAGTTTCATGGGTATGCTTAACTTCGTCAGATTCCGGCTGGTGAGGAAGATGCGAGGATATTTCCGAAACCGGCTCGACCCATGTACGAGGATCTGCCAGGTCACCATGTGCCACGACTTGGATCTAGAGGACCTCGCCTCCAGATTTACTCGGTGTCGGAAATAAGTGCGGATTCGGAAAGATCTCTTCGAGCTTGTGTCATAGGTCTGCTTAATTTTATCAGAGACCTTGTCCTGAGGAAGTTTTGGCCCCTAACAGTTTTCACCAGAGGAAATTTCTGAAAGTCGCTGGACCCCCCCCCCCCCTTTTTTGAGGGGTTGATATGTACACCCTCGCCGATACATTTTTTGACTTTTCCGATGGTTTCGGGGCTTACGGCCCCTTTAGGCCCCGATTCCGACATGCGGTACTCGAGCAACTTTTTAGCGGCCCCCTGATTTTTTCTAGCTTTATGGTTTTAGGCCTCCTCCAGCAACAGCGTTTAGTGCTTTTTATAGCTTTTATAGCCTTTTAAAGCTTTTTAGGGCCATTTAGGGCAAAACAAAATTGTACATTTGTATAGCTATAATTTTGCCAAAACGGGGTCAAAACTAGCGATCGCTACATATAGCGGAAATAAAAAGCCCTGAACCATGGCATGTCGATGACAATGCAATGTAATGAAATGTAATGTTATATAATGTCATGTGATGTAATGTAATGTTATATAATGGAATGGAATGGAATGGAATGGAATGGAATGGAATGGAATGGAATGGAGTGTAATGTAATGTGATGTAATGTGATGTAATGTAATGTAATGTAATGTAATGTGATGTAATGCAATGCAATGCAATGCAATGTAATGTAATGTAATGCAATGTAATGTAAC
The DNA here is from genome assembly GCA_022414725.1 of Microglena sp. YARC. Lineage (NCBI taxonomy): Eukaryota > Viridiplantae > Chlorophyta > Chlorophyceae > Chlamydomonadales > Chlamydomonadaceae > Microglena > Microglena sp. YARC. The sequence continues at coordinate 55,573 of JAJSRW010000549.1, forward strand.
GTAACGTAATGTAACATAATGTAATGTAATGTAATGTAATGCTTAATGTTAATTGTAATGTTAACATAAATGTGAATGTCTGTGTTTAATGTCAATCTTAATCTTAATGTTAATGTTTAATGTTAATCAGCCAAACCTAAAGCAACCTAATTCACCTTGAAGCTGGCATAATCAGCTTTCAGTGCAGCTGAAATTTTGGGCATCAGCCCAATGGCTAGCTCAGGGAGCTGCCTAGAAGCTGCTGCTAATAGCTCAGGGAGCTGCCTAGAAGCTGCTGCTAATAGCTCAGGGAGCTGCCTAGAAGCTGCTGCTAATAGCTCAGGGAGCTGCGTAGAAAAGCTGCTGCCAATAGCTAAAACAAAAAAAACCTGTGGCTTACACTTGTTTTGGAAAGTGTAATGCTTTCTTTTGTTTACCACCATTACACCACCCACACCCACCACCCACCTACCCAACCCCCACCTACCCACACCCCCACCCACACCCGACCTACCCACACCCACCTACCCACCACCTACCCACACCCACCTACCACACCCACCTACCAACACCACACCCACCTACCAACAACCCACGCACCCACCTACCCACACCCACCACACCCACCTACCCACACCCACCGCCACCTACCCACACCCGCACCCACCTACCCACACCCACCTACCCACACCCACCTACCCACACCCACCTACCCACCACCCACCTCCCACACCCCTCCTACCCGCACCTACCCACCCCCACACCCACCCTACCCACACCCACCTACCACACCCACCTACCCACACCCGCACCTACCCACACCACCTACCCACACCCACCTACCACCAACACCCACTCCTACCCACACCCACCTACCCACACCCACCTACCCACACCCACCCCCACACCACCTACCCACACCCACCTAACCCACACCCTCCTACCCGCTACCTCACAGTACCCACACCCACCTACCATCCACCCACACCCACCTACCCACACCACCCTACCCACACCACCTACCCACAACCCATCTACCCCAACGCCCACCCAAAAACAAAAAAACCACCCCTTTGCCCCCCCCACACACACCTACCCACACCCCACCTACCCACACCCACCTAACCGACACCCACCTACCCACACCCACCCCACCATTAACGTCACATCCCCACACCCACCTTACCCACACCCACCTACCCCACCCACCTACCCACACCACCTACACCCCACATACCCACACCCACACACACACCCACACATACCCACAACCCACCTACCACACCCACCTTACACCCACCTACCCACACACCTACCCACACCCACCCACCCACCCACCTACCCACACCCACCTACCCACACCACCCACACCACAGCCCACACCCACCTACCCACACCCACCTACCCACACCCACTACCACACCCAGCTACACCACACCCACACCACTACCCACACCCACCACAGACCCACTACCCACACCCACACTACCCCCACACCCACCTACCACACCTGACCCACCCACCTACCCACCCACCTACCCACACCACCCCACCTACCCACACCCCACCTACCCACACCCACTACCCACACCCACACCCACCACCCACCTACCCACAATCACCTACACACACCACCTACCCACACCACCTACCCAAATCACCCACCCCTGCCCCTACTCACCCCCACCTACCCATCCACCCACCTACCCACACCCACCCCACACCCACCTACCCACACCCACCTACCCACACCCACCTACCCACACCCACCTACCTCACACCACGGCAAAGATTGGACCCACCCCCCGACAATCCGCACCTACCCACACCCACCTACCCACACCCACCTACCCACACCCACCTACCCACACCCACCTACCCACACCCACTACCCAACCCACCTACCCACACCCACCTACCCACACCACCTACCCACACCCACCACCCCACCTACCCACGACCACCTGACCCACCCACCACCACCTACCCACACCCACCCCACCTACCCACACCCCACCTACCACACAACCCACCTACCACACCCACCTACCCACACCCACACCCACGCTACCCACACCCACACGCCAGCACCTACCCACACCCTACCTACCCACACCCACCCTACCCACACTACCACCTACCCACACCCACCTACTACCGCGACCTACCCTACACCCACCTTACCCACAACCTAGCCCACACCCACCACCACACCCACACCCACCTACCCACACCCACACCTCCCACACCCACCTACCCACACCCTACCAGTGTGTCCTACCTACCTACCCACACCACCTACCCCACCTACCAAAACCACACCACACCCCACCTACCCACACCCACACCCCACACCCACACCAACGCCACCTACCCACACCCACCTACCCACCCGCATCCCACACTACCCACACCCACCTACCGCCACACCCAACCTACCCACACCCCACCTTACCCACAGCCACACACGCCACCTACCCACACCACCTGACCACAGCCCACGCTACCCACAGCCCACCTACCCACACCCCACCTACCCACACCCACCTACCCACACCCACACACCACCTACCCACACCCACCTCCCACACACCTACCCACCCTACCCACACCAGCCTACCCACACCACCTACCAACACCCACCTACCCACTCCCCACCTACCCGACACCTAACCCACCCCCACCTACCCCACACCCACAACCTTGTCCCACAACAGCCCACCTGACCCACACCACCTACCCAACCACCACCTAACACCCACCTACCCACACCCACACCCCCACGCTACCCACCCCCACCTACCCACATTCCAATGCGTTTACACACCGATCTAACTGTCCCTAACCCACCACCATGAAAGACGCTCCAGTTCTAACCTCAATTCTGTGCTGCTAATCAAAACTTACAACCCTAACACTAAACATTCACCTCCCACCTACTCGCTAACTATTAGCAACACCCACACTCGGAACGTTTTAACAACTAGCCATTGGAGACCAATTCTTTACTATACCCCACACCACCTAACACAAACACCTACCCACGAACACCTACCCACACCACGTACCCCACCCATCCTACCCTACAGTACCCCACCTATTTACCACATGCCCACCACACAACCCACCTTGAACCACCTACCCACACACACCTACCACACCCCCACTACCCACACGCACCCCACAACCACCTACCAACCACCTAACCCACACCCACACTACCCACACCCACTACACCCACCTAAACCACACCCCACACCACCTTACCCACACATACCTACCAACACCTACCCACACCTACCCACGACCACCTACCCACATACCCCACGTACCCACACCCACGCTACCGACACCATCGTCTCCACGAACCTACCCACACCCACCTACCACACCCACACCCACTACCCACTACCCCAGTCACCACCACCTATCCACTACCCATCTATCGTGGTACAGTCTACGCGACACCCATACCACCGACCCCCACACCCTACCCACACACTCTACCCACCACCTCCCACACCCATACTCAAACATCCACTACCAACCCACCTACCCCAACCCACCTACCCACACCCACCTACCACACACCACCTCCCACAACCCACCTACCCACAGCCCACCTACCACACCCACCTACCACACCACCTACCCAGCACCCACCTACCCACACCACACACCCACCTACCCACACACCACTTTCTACACACACACCACCTAGCCTACCACACAACCACACCCAACATACCCACACCCCACCTACCCACAACCCACACCCACTACCCACACACACCCACCTACCCACTACCCACCACCTAACCCCACCCTACCCAACACCCACCTACCCAACCACCCACCCACCCACCACCCACACACCTACCCACACCCATCTACCCACCCACCTCCTACCCACACCCACCCTGACCACACCCCTACCCACACCCACCTACCCACACCCACCTACCCACCACCCACACGCACACCCACCTACTACCCCTTACCCAACCCACTCCGCAACTACCCACACACCTACCCAAACCCAGTTCCTACCCTACACCACACTACCCACACCTATCTGCCCACACCCACACCCACCTAACCAAACTCACAGCCCACTAAACACACACCTACCCACACCCTCCTACCTACGTCCACACCCACCTACCCACACCACATACCCACACCCACATCACACACCCGCGATACCACACCCAAACCAACCACACCCACCTACCCACAACCACCTACCCACACCACACTACCCACTCCTACCACACCACCTAACCCACAACCCACTCTACACCTACCAACCCACCTACCCACACCCACCTACCCACACCCACCTACCCACACCCACACCCACCTACCCCACACACCTACCACACCCACCTAACCCACCCACCTACCCACACCCACCTTACCCACCCACCCATACACCAACCCACACCCACCTACCCACACCCAGCCAACTACCACACCCACCTATCCCACGACACACCACTAACCCACCACCCACACCCACACCCACCAACACACCTACACACCCACTCTACCACAGCCTACCCACACCACCTACCCACACCCACCTCCCACACTACCCACCCACCTACCCACCTACCCACACCACATACCCACACCCACATACCCACACCCACCTACCCACACCACCTACCCACACCCACACAGCCACACCCACATACCTCACACCCTACCTACACACACCCACCTAACAACAACCCCACTACCCACACCACTACCCACACCCACCTAACCCACACCCACCTACCCACCCACACCCACCTACCCACACCCCTACCCACACCCACCTACCACACCCCTACCAACCACACCCACCCTACCCACACCACACCCACCCTACCCACAACCACCTACCCACACCCACCTACCACACCACCTACACACCCACCTACCCACACCAGCTACCCACACCACCCTACCCACAGCCCACACCCACCTACCACACCCACCTACCCACACCACTACCCACACCCACCTACCCACACCCACGCTACCCACACCCACCTACCCCATTATCTGCCCACACCACCCTACCCACACCCACCTACCGCACCACCCACGCTATCCACACCCACCTACCCACCACCTACCCAACACCCACCTCATCACCCACCTACCCACACCCACCTACCCACACCTACCACCCACACCCGACCTATCCCACACCCACCTACCCACACCCACCTACCCACACCCACCTACCCACACCCACCTACCACACCCACCTACCACACCACACCACCTACCCACATCCCTACCTACCCACACCCACTACCCAACACCCACCTACCCACACCCACCTATCCCACACCCCAACCCACCTACCACACACACCCACAACCACGCTACCCACACCCACCTACGCACACCCACCTACACCACAGCCACTACCCCAGCACACCTACCCACACCCACCTAACCCACACACTACCCACACCCACCTACCCACACCACCTACCCACACCCACCTACCCAACCACCTACCCACACCCCCTACCCACACCCACCTACCCACTACCCACCTACCCACACCCACCTACCCACAGACCCACCCACCCACACCACACCCACCTACCCACACACTACACACACCCACCTCCCACACCCCACAACCACCTACCCACAACCACTCCCACAGACCCACGCTACCACACCTAATCTTGCCCACCACCCACTACCCACACCACCTACCCAACCCCACCTAACCACACACCACCTACACACCCACTAACACACCACCCTACCCACACCCACCCCTACCCACACCACCACCCACACCGCACCTAACCGCACACCCACATACCACACCCACATACCCACACCCACATACCAACCAGCTACCCACACCCACCTACCCACACCCACCCTACCACACCCACTACCCACACCCACTACCACACCCCACCTACCCCACACCCACTACCCACACTACCCACCCACCTACCCACACCCCTACCCACACCCACCTACCCCACCACCTACCCACACCGCCAACACCCACCTACCCACACCCACACTACCCACACCCACCTACCACACCCACCTAACCCAACCCACCTACCCACACCCACCTTACCCACACCCACCTACCACACCACACCACCTAACCACACCCACCTACCCACACCCACCTACCCACACCCACCTACCCACACCCACCTACGCCACACCCACCTTACCCCACATCTATCGCCCACCCACGCTACCACACCACTACCCACACCACACCTACTCACAACCACACTAACCACCCCGACTACCGCAACACCCACCTACCACAGCCCACCTAACCACACCCACCTACCCACACCCACCTACCACACACCTAACCCACACCCACCTACCCACACCCACCTACCCCCCACCTACCCACACCCACCTACCACACCCACCTACCACACCTCACCTACCACACCACCTACGCCACACCCACACCCACCTACCACAGCCCACCTACCCCACCCCACCTACCACACACCACCACCTACCACAACCCACCTACCCACACCCACTACCCACACCCACACCCACCTACCCACACCACCTACCCACACCACCTACCACAGCCACTACCCCACCCACTGCTTACCACACCCACCTACCACACCGCACCTAACCCAACCCAGCTACCACATCCACTACCCCACCCACCCTAACCCACACCACCTACCACACCAACCTACCACACCCACCTACCCAACACCGCACCTACCCCCACCACCTACCCACACCCACCTACCCACACCCAACCTACCCACACCCCACACTACCCAACCCACCTACCCCACACCCACCTACCCCACCTAAACCCAACCCAACCTACCCACACCACACACCCACCTAACCCACACCCACCTACCCAACCACACCCACTCTTACCCACACACCACCTACCCACACCACCACCCAACACCACCTACCCACACCCACCTACCCAACAGACCCACACCTACCATCACCCACGCTACCCACACCCCATGACTGCCCACACCCCACCTACCCACACCTCCTACCCACATGGACACCTACCCACACCCACTACTAACACCACTACCCACACCCACTACCACACCCACCTACCACACCACCTACCCCACCTACCCACCCCACCTACCACACCCACCTACCCACACACCTCCCCACTCCCTACCTACCCACACCCACCTACCCACACCTATCTGCCGCACAAACACCACCTCTATCCACACCACTACCAACACTCAACCAAACTCACAGCCCACCTACCCTACACCCACACTACCCACACCTCTACCCACACCGCACCTACCCACACCCACCTACACACACACCCCCACCTACCCAACCCACCTAACCAACACCACCTACCCACACCCACCTACCCACACCACCTACCCACATCCACCTACCCACATCCCACTACCCACACCACCACCCACTACCCACACCCACCTACCCAACCCACCTACCCACACCCACCTACCACCACCCACCTACCCACACCCACACCCACTCTACCCAACCGCAACCTACCACACCACCTAACCACACCCACTACCACACACCTACCCACAAGAACACTACCCACACCCACCTACCCACACCTCACCCTACCCAACCCACTCTTACCACATCCACTACCACACCCACCTACCACACCCCCTACCCACACCTCCTACCCACACCCACTACCCACACCACCTACCACACCCACCTACCCACACCCACCTACCACACCTTCACACCCAACTCTACCCACCACCCACCTACCCATCACCGCACCATACCACACCACCTACCCACACCCACCTACCACAACCACCACCTACCCACACACCCTACCCACACCACCTACCTACACCCACCTACCCGCACTCGATCCCTACCCACAACCGATCGCATCTGTATCGACTCACAGATGGATGATGATGGATGACGCCTTGGACTCACCTGTAAACTCACCCCACGAACTTGTACCATCACAGCGCACTGCGCTACATCTTACCACACCTCCAGCTAACATACCGATCCATACCAGGTATCACACCACACATCAATCGCCCAAATCCCACACCACCCTGTACAACTCGATGATCCGCAATATGACTAGCATAGAATACCTCTCAACACCGCAACACGCTCCCACATACGATGATCCACCATCTACCCACACCCACATCTACGCCACATCCGAACTCACCTAACCCCGCATTTCACACCGGCCGCATACACTCACCCATGTCACATCTAACGTCCCCACTTTCCACCTACCCACACACTACCACACGCCATCCACACCCACCATGTAACCCTCCACCCTCATCCATACCCACACCCACCTACCCACACCCACATACTCACACCCCTACCCACACCGTCCACATACCCACCTCACCCTATCCAACACGATCACGATTCTAGCACTCATCCCATACCCCACTACACACCCACCTACCACACCGATTCACCACATACCCTCACATCCCACCTACCGTCCTGTCTACCACCTTCCGTCACCTACCCACACCCACCTACCGCACACCCTACCCACACCACCTACCCGCACATCCTCACCTACCCACACCCACCTACCCAACACCCCTACCCACACCCACCTACCCAACACCACTCTAACCCACACCCTCCTACCCACACCCACCTTTCCTGCCAAGAATTGTTAATCGGCACCCACCTAACCAACACCCCTACCCCACACCCTCCTACCACAGCCGTCCCACCCTAACCACACCCCCTACCCACCCCACCTAACCCACACCCACCTACCACACACCCACCTACCCACACCCACCTACCCACACCAGACACCTACCCACACCCATACCTACCACCCTATACCCACCTTACCCACACCCGACACCCCATACCCACACCCACCTACCCACACGCCCTACCCACACCCACTCTACCCACCTACCCACACCCACCTACCCACCCCACGCTACCCACACCTCACCTACTCCACACCTATCTGCGCAACCCGCACCTTACCCAACCCACCTACCCACACGCACCAACCTCACACCCACCTACCCACCACCCACCTACCCACACCCTCCTACCCACACCCACCTACCACACCACCCCACTACCCGACCCTACACACACCCACCTTAGCACCCACACCCACCTACCCACACCACCACCTACCCACACCCCACCTACCCCACCCATCCTACCGCACACCACCTACCCACACCCACTCTACCCAACTCACCTACCCCACAGTAACCGGTTTGTCTATCAGGTTCTGTCATGCCACACCCACCTACCCACACCCCTACCCACACCCACCTTACCCACACCCACCCTCACCATCACACCCTCTACCATCACACCCACACCCCACCTTATCCCTATCCACACCCACTATCCTCACACCCACTACCACACTCATCCACCTACCCACACAATCCATCCATCCATATCCCCCACACCGCACCGCACATACACCCCCACTCCCACTACCCACCGTCCACCGCCAGAAGCCCCGCGAAATGGCCATTACAAGACCACTAGGCGCCCACGAGCATTTCGCACCTTTCAACCTCACCTACCCCACACGCGGCCACCTACCCGAAGGTTGGGGGGCGGGGATCGCTTGGCGCCCCACACCTAAACATCCCCTCATCCACCCATCCCCATTCTTTACCCCATTCTAATCCCATGACACCACCTACCGTCACACCCCACCTACCACACCCATCCCCCACGGTACCCACAGGGCATACCCACAGCCTCAACCTACTCCAACGATCGCACACGCTACCTACCCCACTCTACGCACCCCACGCAGATACCCCATGGTGGCTACCCACCTGTGTCGAACACACCCATCAGCGCCACACACCACCCACTACCCACACCCTACCCACCCCAACCTACCCACAACCGCCACACCTTTCACCTCCACACACAAACCCACCACCTACCTCACGATACCACTCACCTACCACAATTTCGCCACCCACCTATCCCACACCCGCCCCCACCTACCCACCATCGCTCCTATCCACACCGCACCTACCCACACACACCTACCCAACCCACCTACCCAGCACGCACACCTAACCCCCACACCTACACCTACTCCACCCACCCCTCACACCAACCTTACCCACGACCGACCCACACCCCGCACCTACACGGCCACAACCACACACTTGGCAATAGCACACCCACCTAGCCCCCACACCACCTAACCAACCCACTAATCCCACACCCACCACCCGAAACACCACCACACACCTACCCACACACCACACCCACACCTAAACACACATACCACACCCACAAAGGGGGCCCACACGCTCCTAGATTCTACCCACACTTCACACTGCACCACCTACCCCACACCATACACACCGACACACCGTCGACCCACACCACCCGCACTACCCACACCACACCCAACCCACCTACCCACACCCCGGTCGGCACACTACCCACCCCACCTATCGCACCACAACCACCTACCCACACCAAACTATCCCACACCCACCTACCCAACCACCTACCACTACCCCACCCCACACTACCCACACCTCACCTACCTACCTACCTACCCACCTACCCACATACCCCTACCCATTGTTTTCACCCCGACCCCAACCTACCCACACCCACACCCACCTACCCACACGCCCTCCCACCCACGCTACCCACACCCACCTACCCACACCTACCCACACCCAGGCTAGTACCCACAACCCCTAACCCCCGGTCACCACATACGCACAACCAGTTGTAAGTCACCTACCCACACCCACCACCTACCCACACCCACTACCCACACCCACAGGTGTTTCCTGCCCCTGCACAAACGGCAACTGGCAGGCACTAGCACCGATCATATTCGCAATAGCAATAATGCTTGCACACCACCGCTTAGAAACAAACCACCTGAACACAACCATCACTCTCAACCCAGTAACACACAAAGCAATGAACAACGACCTGAACACACACACCTACCCACGCACCTACCCCTGATTTTTGTCGTCTGTTGACCTGCCTGTCCCAGGGCGGCAGGTGGAGAGCTGGACGGCATCAATGCCGCTCTTTTGCACCACTCCTCCCCACACACACATACCCTCACTGATCCCCGCAATCCACCCCCACCCACCCACACACTCACATACCCCCTCTGACCTCCCCACCACCACCACACACACACAGGGAGAGGATGGTGAGATGGAAGGCTTCAGCGGCGCCATGTTGCACCACTCCCCCACACACAACACCTACCCTCCCCTGACCCCCCCCCCACACACACCACACCGCCACACACACACACACATACCCTCCCTGACCCCTCCCCCCCCCCCGCCCCCCCCTTCCCCCACCGACACACACACACATACATACCCTCCCACCCGCTGACCCTCCCCCCCCCCCTCCCCTAAACCCCCCCCCACTCACACACATACATACCCTCCTGAACCCCTCCCCCCCCCCCCCCGACACACACACACACACACACACACACACACACACATACCCTCCCTGACCCTCCCCCCCCCACCCGCCCCACCCCACACCCCCCACACACACATACATACCCCTCCCTGACCCCTCCCTGACCCCCCCCCCCCCACACACACACACACACACACATACTCCCTGACCCTCTCCCCCCTACACACACACACATACCCTCCCTGACCCCCCCCCCCCCACACACACATCTGGTCTGTTACACACACAATACATACCCTCCCTGACCCCTCCCCCCCCCCCCACACACACCCACACACACCCACACACACATACATAAAGACCTCCCTGACCCCCCCCCACACACACACACCCACACACACCACACACACATACCCTCCCTGACCCCCCCCCCCCCCCCCCCGCACACACACACCACACACACACACACACACACACACCACACACACACACCGCACAAACACACACACATACTCCCCTGAACTCCCACCACCACCACCTCCACACACACACATACACACACTGAGGGAGGAAGATGGTGAGCTGGACGGCTTCAGCGGCGCTAATGTTGCCCCTGCCCTCCCCCCCCCCCCCACACACACACACACAGATTATCGCACACACACACACACACACACACACACACACACATGTCACACACATACATCCTATGTTGCATCACTCGCTATGTTGCATGCACCACTTCCTCTCACACACTCTACCCTCCCCTGATTCCCCCCCCCCCTCCCACACACACACACACACACACACACACACACACACACACACTCTCAACACACACACATACATACCCCCCCTGACCTCCCACCACCACCACCACCACACCAGTCACAGAGGGAGGAGGATGGTGAGCTGGACGGCTTCCAGCGGCAGCCATGTTGCTCCCCCACACACCCCACACACCCGCACACCCACCTACACCCACCTTACACACACACATACCCCTCCCTGACCTGTTGTCCCCTAGGGAGGAGGATGGTGAGTCTGGACGGCTTCAGCGGCGCTATGTTGCACCACTCAGTGCATTCCCTGGTGCAAACGGTCCTCACCAGCGGATTGCATCTTTCTTTTTTTCTGGCTGCCGCCACTTCAGCTTCCTTGGCTGTGCCCCCAGCCAGCTCAGCCCAGGGCGTATCGGCAGTGCTCTCTGGATGATGGCAGCGCCAAGCTCAGAGTGGAGTCAGCTCAGCTCAGCTCCACTCAGCTCAGCGCAGCCTCAGTCAGCCCCAGCCCCAGCCCCAGCTCAGCAAAGCCCCAGCCAGCTCAGCTCAGAGTCAGCTCCAGTCAGCTCAGCTCAGCCCCACTCAGCCCCAGCCCCAGCCCCAGCTCAGCAAAGCCCCAGCCAGCTCAGCTCAGATTCAGCTCAGTTCAGAGCAGAGCAGAGTCCTGTACCACCCAGGGCTGAGCTGCCTGACCGTACCGCATCCCGGGATGCGGTACGTGCACTCTGGCGCCTTGTGGGAGATTTTGATGGAAAACCAAGGACCCAGCCGGGACTGCTACTTTCTCGCACCGGCTTGGCTTTAGGAAGCACATTCCCAGCACTACGGCTGCAGCCAGCTGAAGTACAGTACATCCCTGACATCGCATCCAGCAAAGACCAGACTCCCTTCTCAGATGGGGTGGGGTGCATCACAGTTGGATGCATGCAGCGCGTTATGTCTTCCGTGACAGCCATGTCCTCTGGATTGGCTCCGCCTCTGGATCTGTCTCTGTCTCCTACCCAATCAGCTGGTCACAGCTGGGTACTGAGAACAGGGGGTCTCAGCCCATGCTGTGGCCCGCTCCGTACTTTTCCCTGGGCAATACAGCTCCGCGTGGGTGGTTACAAGGGAATGCTTTCGGTTGTGCCCGATAGCCACATGCCGGAAGGAGTGCTGGTTCAGCTGCGACCCAGCATGCGCAAGTTTGGGAGCGTGGGTGCCCACGTCCTGGAGGCTGTTGCGTTCCCCTCTTCACCAGCATCCACGGCCACACTCAACCGCCAGCTCATCACCATCCTTAGGTAGGGGGAAGGTAGCCCACACTTACCTAAACCCTAAACCCACCTAGACCCTCAACCCTAAAATTACCTAACCCTAAACCTTTGAATCAAAAACCTGAACCACTGAATCCTAAGGCTAACCCCTTAAACCCCCTGAACTTAAGTGGGGGGCTAACTAAAGGGGGGGCTACTTCCCTAGCCCACACTCCTTAGCTGCACTGGGCTATTGTCCTCGAGAATATGTCCACCCCACCCCAACCCCACCATCCCATCCCATCCCGACCATCCCATCCCATCCCATCCCATCCATCCCATCCCATCCACCCATCCCATCCCTCCCATCCTTTGCTGCAGGGGGTGCCGAATGCGTCTTGCTGGAGCTTCAAGACCAGTGCTTGCTTTGGCCGCCCGCAGTTCACTTGTATGGGCCCGCACCCCACCTCCACCCCATCCATCCCCATCCACTTTCCATTCCACCCCAAATCCAACCTCATCTCCTTAGCTGCACTGGGCTACCATCCTCGTCCACCTCCACCCCACCCCACCCCCATCCCATCCCATCCCATCCCATCCCCTCCCATCCCATCCCACCCCATCCACCCATTCCATCCCCCCCATCCACCTCATCCCATCCTAAGCGCAGGGGAGGTGCCAGATGCAGTCTTCGCTGATCTTCGACGACCAGTGCTTTGTTGGCCGCCCGCAGTTTAACTTGTGGGCCCCACCACACCCCGGCCCACCCACCCATCCCATCCACCCCATCCGATGCCGTAGCTGCAGAGGGGTGCCAAACGCGGTCTTCCTGGAGCTTCAAGATCTGTGCTTGTTGGCCGCCCGCAGTTTTCACTTGTGCCCCCCCCCCCACACACGACCACCCACACACACACACACACCACACCACCCCCATCCACCCCGATCCCAACCCAGCACCACCCCATCCACCCCCATCCATCCGTGCTGCTAGGGGGGTGCCTGAATGCGGTCTTCCTGGAGCTTCAAGACCAGTGCTTATCGGCCGTCCTCAGTTCACTTGTGCCCACCTCCCCCCCAACCCAACCCAACCCAACCCAACCCCATTCCACCACACACCCATCCACCCATCCATCCCCCCCACACACACCATAATTGTAGCTGCAGGGGGGTGCCAGATGCGGTCTTCCTGGAGCTCTCCAAGACCAGTGCTTGTCGGTCTCCCGCAGGCTCACTTGTGGGCCCCCACCACCCCGCCCCACCCCACCCCACCCCATCCACCCCCCATCCCACCCCATCCTCCCCCCATTATTAGCTGCAGGGGGGTGCCGAATGCAGTCTTCCTGGATCTTCAAGATCAGTGGCTTTGTTCGGCCGCCCGCAGTTCAACTTGTGGAGGTAGAGTGTGCGGCTGCTTGCCTTGCACGCCATGCCCTGGGGGCTATGGCATGCGGGCAGCTGGGGCATGAGTTGAAAATGGCTGCCAGCCTGGCCCTGGGCGCCAGCTCAGCGCGCAGCCCGCAGGAGCAGCCTGGGATTAGTCTGGTGGCAGCAGGTCCTGGAATGCTTGACCCATTCTGGCGTAGCATGCTGTGGGCATGCCACTTGCAGGAGATTCGCGATGTGGTGCAGAAGGCACGCATCCCTGTGCCTGACAGCTACGTGCTGTATGGAGTGATCGATGAGACAGGCTGGCTGGCTGAAGATGAGGTGTTCGTGCAGGGAAGAGGTGACAGGCTGGCTGGCTGGCTGAAGATGGGGTGTTTGTGCACGTTAGGGGTGACAGGGGAGGCTGGCTGGCTGAAAGATGGGTGTGTTCGTGCAGGTAAGGGCGTGACAGGCTGGCTGGCTGAAGATGAGGTGTTTTGTGCAGGTAAGAGGTGACAGGTGCTGGCTGGCTGGCTGAAATGATGGGGTGTTCGTGCAGGTAAGGGGTGACAGGCTGGCTGGCTGAAGATGAGGTGTTTGTGCAGGTAAGGGGTGACAGGCTGGCTGGCTGGCTGCTGAAGATGGGGTGTTTGTGCAAAGGTAAGGCCGGTGACAGGCTGCTGCTGGCTGGCTGAAGATGGGGTGTTCGTGCAGGTAAGGGGTGACAGGCTGGCTGGCTAAAAGATGAGGGAATGTTGTGCAGGTAAGGGGTGACAGGACTGGCTGGCTAAAGATGAGGTGTTCGTGCAGGTAAGGGGGTGGAAGCAAGTGGCTGGCTGGCTAAAGATGAGGTGTTTCGTGCAGTGCTAAGGGGTGACAGGCTCTGGCTAAAGATGAGGTGTTTCGTGCAGGTAAGGGGTGACAGGCTGGCTGGCTAAAGATGAGGTGTTTGTGCAGGTAAGGGGTGACAGGCTGGCTGGCTAAAGATGAGGTGTTCGGACATGTCAGGTAAGGGGTGACAGGCTGGCTGGCTAAAGATGACGGGGGTGTTCGTGCAGGTAAGGGTGACAGGCTGGCTGGCTAACAGATGGGGTGTTCGTGCAGGGTAAGGGTTAGCAGGCTTGGCTGGCTGAAGATGAGTTGTTCGTGGCAGGTAAGGGGTGACCACTGGCTGGCTGGCTGAAGATGGGGTGTTCGTGCAGGTAAGGGGTGACAGGCTGGCTGGCTAAAGATGAGGTGTTCGTGCAGGTAAGGGGTGACAGGCTGGCTGGCTAAAGATGAGGTGTTCGTGCAGGTAAGGGGTGGCAGGCTGGCTGGCTAAAGATGAGGTGTTCGTGCAGGGGGAAGTTTGCCCCACACGAGTTAGCCCCATTTACCTAAAACCTATACCTACTAGACCCTAAACCCTAAAACAACCGAAACCCAAACCCTTGAATCAAAAACCATGACCACTGAACCATAAAACCCCATAAAACTCACCCTAAACTTAAGTGGGGGCTAACTTTCCCCACCATACCAACAGGCTCAACAAGTGCAGCCACACCACTAACTGCCAGTGATTATTTTTTCAAATCTGAAAGTGGGTTTCTTCTAGCTTTATGGTTTCAGGGCTCCACCAGGGACAGCTTTTTAGTGCTTTCTGTAGCTTTTTGTCGCTTTTTAGGGCAATCGAGCGGCACACAGAAAAAAAACTTTTTTTTTTTGCTTTTTACAGCGATATTTTGCTAAAATGGGGTCAAATCTAGCAATCGCTATATATAGCGGAAATAAAAATCCCTGCTAACTACCCCCCACCGCGTTTGTGCAGGTGCATTTTCCACCACCACCACCACACCACCTTTTCACCTTATCTCCACTGCAAAATTAACAGTGTCACCCCACCTAGTAAAAGCAGTGCCAACCTAGTAAAAGCAGTGCCACCTAGTAAAAGCAGTTCCCAACTATCAGGTGACGTTTCAATTTTGTGCAGGTGGAGGTGGAGGGAGTCAGCCACCACCCCACACACAAACTCAACCCCCCAGCCCCCCCCCTCCACCCCCTTACCCACCCACACACACACACCCCACTCCACCCACCCCCTGTGCAGGTGGAGGTGGAGGAGTCAGCCCACCCCCCCCCACACACAAACTCAACCCCCCAGCCCCCCCCCCCCCCCCCCCCCCCCCCCCACACACCCCCACTCCATCCCCCCCTGTGCAGGTGGAGGTGGAGGAGTCTGCTGAGGGGGGGTGGGGCCACAATGGAAGGACCACCCCCACCCACTCCCAAGCGCAGACCCAGGTCTCCGTCTGAGCCCTGAACTCAGGCTCCAGCTCAGCAGCAGCCAGGTCATGCGATGGCAGCAGGCCCTCGACTACGAACCTGCCGAGCGGCCAGGCTGTCGCTGTATACAAGAACCCCGGGCCTCCACCCTGGCGACCTGCGCCTGGTGAGGTCCAAGGGAAAGGACAGTGGGATGCCAGCTCACTGGCCCCATGCTGACTCTGTCAACGTGATTGTATTCCCTCGAAACGGATCCTGACCGCTGGCAAGACCAGGTAGCCAAGGCGATCTGGACGGCGGTGATCGGTACACTGTCCTGGCTTACCGCCCGTTGGTTGAGCACTTGAAGCAAAGTGAGGCCATGGTGTTCGAGGCCGCCTCGCCCTCGTCAACAATTAAAGCAAGCAAGCAGCTTGAGATTCAAAGCGAGGAGGTGGCTAAGTTCTACGCGGACGCCTTTGCAAACAATGCACTTGGTCAAGTTTCCAACGCACACTTAGCGCAGGTAGGTGGTTGGTAGGTGGTTGGTAGGTAGCCGGTTGATAGGTGGTTGGTTGGTGGTTCGTAGGTGGTTGGCAGGTAGGTGGTTGGTTGGTGGTTGATAGGTGGTTGGTAGGTACCTGGTTGGAAGGTGGTTGGTAGGTAGCTGGTTGGTTGGTAGCTGGTTGGTTGGTGGTTGGTAGGTGGTTGGTAGGTAGCTGGTTGGTGGTACGTAGTTGGTAGGTGGTTGGTAGGCACTTGGCCAAGTTTCCAACGCACACTTATCGCAGGTAGTTGGTTGGTAGGTAGGTGGGTGGTAGGTGGTTGGTAGGTGGTTGGTAGGCACTTGGCCAAGTTTCCAACGCACACTTATCGCAGGTAGGTGGTTGGTAGGTGGTTGATAGGTGGTTGGTAGGTAGGTGGTTGGTAGGCACTTGGCCAAGTTTCCAACGCACACTTATCGCAGGTAGGTGGTTGGTAGGTGGTTGATAGGTGGTTGGTAGGTAGGTGGTTGGTAGGCACTTGGCCAAGTTTCCAACGTACACTTATCGCAGGTAGGTAATTGGTAGGTGGTTGGTAGGTGGTTGATAGGTGGTTGGTAGGTGGGTGGTTGGTAGATAAGTTTCTACGCACACTTAGCGCAGGTGCAGTTATGTATGTATTAGCGCAGGTGCAGTTATGTATGTATTGTTGTGCTTCATCCTTGTTTTTCTATTTGCGCTTTTTAGTTGCGAGTTTTCCTTGTGTGTGTACTGTTGAGCTTTTTCCGTGTGTGTGTAAGGTATGGAGGTATGAAGAGGCAGGTAAAGTATGGAGGTATGGAGGGGAAGGCGAGGTATGGAGGTATGGAGGTTTGGTGGGGAAGGTGAGATATAAAGGTATGGAGAGGAAGGTGAGGTATGGAGGTATGGTTCATGTCGCTAAAATGAAGAAGGTGCTTGATTTGAATCCCTGCAAGCACTTTTTTCGTGCGCTTTAGTGTTCGCGGTTGCTGTCAACTGCCATGGTAGCGTTTTCCAGGTAAAGTAGCAGCTCCTTCCCTACCGCTAATAAGACGGGGCTCCTTACTTACGCCCCCACCAGGCGTGATCATACTTATGGAGGTATGGAGGGGCAGGTGAGGTGTAGAGGTATGGAGGGGCAGGTGAGGTGTAGAGGTATGGAGGGGCAGGTGAGGTGTAGAGGTATGGAGGGGCAGGTGAGGTGTGGAGGTATGGAGGTTGTATGACGCAACCCTGACGGCCCCTTGCAGACCATAGTGCGCAATGCCCTTGGTGTTTGTGCGCGTGTGTGTGTGTGTGTGTATGTGTGTGTGCGTGTGCGTGTGTGTGTGTATATGTGTGTGTGTGTGTGCGTGTGCGTGTGTGTGTGTGTGTGTGTGTGTGTGGTGTGTGGGAGTTATGGAGATTGTATGACACAAACCTGACGGCCCCTTGCAGAGTCGCTGTAACCAGAAAGGTGCAGAAACTCAAGGCACGCAGCTTTGTTCAATGTGTGCAGCAGGCCATCTGGCCCAGGTCCAAAGTCCCCACCAATAAAAAGCCCTGCTTGCCCTTCTTTTTTTTGTGTGTGTATGTGTGTGTGGGGGGGAGTGGGTCTGGGTTTTTGTGTGTGTGTGTGGGAGGGGGGGGGATAAGGATTTCGCTTCTGGGTGGGTCTCCCTGTACTAGTCCTAGACTTGAAGGATTAGATGTGATGTGGCGGAGCCTTATCTGTTTGCCCCTTGTCTGCGCTTGGCTGCAGGCCGATCAACAGGAGGAAGGTCCTTCCAGTGCCACCTGTCTGCGCTTGGCTGAGCTGGCAGCCAGGCTGGTAGATGCGGCCAAGACAGGAGAGCGGGTGCCAGTGCCAAAAGAGCTGCTGCCTGACAGGTCCGCAGCAACTTGGGTTCAGTTCCCTAACGATCCCTTACCTTGAACCAGTTCCCTTACCTTACCTTACCTTCCATTTATTTACCTTACCATACCTTACCTTCAAATCCAGTTCCCTTCCCTTCCCTTCCCTTCCCTTCCCTTCCCTCCCCTCCCCTCCCCTCCCCCTCCCCTCCCTCCCCTCCTCTCCTCTCCCCTCCCGCTCCCCTTCCCTCCCCTTCCCTTCTTTTTACCATCCCTTCCCTAAAAACTCCATTTACCTTACCGTTACCTTACCCTCCCTTCCCTTCAAATCCAAGTTCCTTCCCCTTCCCTTCCCTTCCCTTCCCTTCCCTTCCCTTCCCTTCCCTTCCCTTCCCTTCCCTTCCCTTCCCCTTCCCTTCCTCCCCTTCCCCCCTCCCCTCCCTCCCCTCCCCTCCTCTCCCCTCCCCTCCCCTTCCCCCTCCCCTTCCCTTCTTTTACCATCCCTTCCCTAAAACTCCATTTACATTACCCTACCTTACCCTCCCTTCCCTTCAAATCCAGTTCCCTTCCCTTCCCTTCCTTCCACTTCCCTTCCTTCTTCCCTTCTCCTTGCCCTTCCTTCCCTTCCCTTCCCTTCCCTTCCCTTCCCCTTCCCTTCCCTTCCCTTCCCCTTCCCTTCCCTTCCCCTTCCCTTCCCTTCCCTCCCCCCTCCCCTCCCCTTCCCTTCCCTCTCTTTCTCTTCCCTCCCCTCCCCTCCCCTCCCCTCCCTCCCCGTCCCTCCCCTCCCCTCCTCTCTCCTCCCTCCCCTCCCTTTCCCTTCCCTTCCCTTCCCTCCACTTCCCCTCCCCTTTCCTTCTTCTTACCTATCCCTTCCCTTGAACTCCATTAACCTTCCCTTCCTTACCCTCCCTTCCCTTACCACCCCTTTCCTTGAAATCCAAATACCCCAGACTTTTATGGAGAAAGGCATGGACAAAGAGCCGTACTGCTCGAACAAGGAGTCCTTGGTGCTCCTTATCCCCCCTCCCCTCCCCCGCCCCCACCCACCCCACCCACAAGCCCCCTTCTCTGCCCCCAACACTGTCCTTGGTGCTCCTTATCCCCCCCCCCCCCCCCTACCCACACCCACCCACCCACAAGCCCCTTCTCTGCCCCCAACACCTGTCCTTGGTGCTCCTTATCCCCCCCCCCCTACCCACCCCACCCACCCACAAGCCCCCCTTCTCTGCCCCCAACACCTGTCCTTGGTGCTCCTTATCCCCCCCCTACCCCACCCCACCCACCACAGCCCCCTTCTCTGCCCCAACACCTGTCCTTGGTGCTCCTTATCCCCCCCCCCCCCCCCCCTACCCACCCACCCACCCACAAACCCCCCTTCTCTGCCCCCAACACCTGTCCTTGGTGCTCCTTATCCCCCTATCCAGTTACCCAGACTTTATGGAGAAAGGCAAGGACAAAGAGTCGTACCCCTCGACCAAGGTGTTGGGGCTGATGTACCGCGAGGCACGAGGGGTGTACGACAAGCTTGATATGGACCCAGCTTATCAACAACAGCTGAACGATCCCGATGCCAGCTCGCCCCTCCAGCGCTGCCCCCTTACGTGTGAGCTCGCAGCCTGGCTGGAGAGGGGGGCCCCAGGCTCGTTTGGCCTTCTCAGCTCCGAAACCAGTGACTCCACCAGCTGGCTGAGAGAAGAGGTTGCTAGGCTACATACCAACTACTGCTACGAAGTATCCATGCTGTCACTTCAGGTAACTGTAATGGGCAAATAATAATGCATAGTAATGGTTATTACTGGTGGCCACCAGCTGGCCAAGAGAAAAGTTGATAGGCTGTACGCCAACTACTGCTACGAAGTATCCATGCTGTCACTTCAGGTAACTGTAACGGGCAAATAATAATGCATTGTAATGTTTATTACTGGTGGCCACCAGCTGGCTAAGAGAAGAGTTGCTAGGCTGCATGCTAGCTACTGCTACGAAGTATCAATGCTGATGCTTCAGGTAACGGTAATGGGAACATGCTAATGTATAGTATGTATGATTGTATGTATGTTGCAGTCCAGGGGTAGGCCAAATAGGCGAAAGGGACTTGCCCAACCGTAGTTGAAAGGGCTTAAAAATAAAAAGCACTGATGAACTGAACCCCAAACAATCGTTTTACCGACGGGGGCCCGGGGGTATAGTTAATGTTTATTACTGGGTGGCCACCAGCTGCTGAGAGAATATGTTGTAAGCGGTAGTATGAACGATTTGACCATCTGATCAGATAGTCCAATGGCTCATGCTACCGCTTACAACAGAAGTGGATGCTTGGCTGCATTCCAACTGCTGCTACGAAGTATCCATGCTGTCTCTTCAGGTACTGGTAATGGTAAAGGTAAAATAATAATGTATGGTAATGGTTATTACTGGTGGCCACCAGCTGGCTGAGAAAAATGTTGTAAGCGGTAGTATGAACGATTTGACCATCTGATCAGATAGTTGAATGGCTCACGCTAGCGCTTACATCAGAAGAGGTTGCTAGGCTGCATTCCAACTGCTGCTACAGAGTATCCATGCTGTCTCTTCAGGTAATGGTAATGGTAACATAATAATGAATAGTAATGGTCATTACTGGTGACCACCAGCTAAAAAAAGATATTGCAAGCGGTAGTATGAACGATTTGACCATCTGATTAGATGGTCAAATGGCTCACGCTACCGCTTACATCAGAAGAGGTTGCTAGGCTGCATTCCAACTGCTGCTATGAAGTATCCATGCTGTCGCTCCAGGTAACGGTAATGGGCAAATAATAATGCATAGTAATGGTTATTACTGGTGGCCACCACCTGGCTAAGAGAAGAGTTGCTAGGCTGTACACCAACTACTGATACCAAGTGTCACTGCTGTCGCTTCAGGTAATGGTAAAGGGAAAGTAATAATGTCTAGTAATGGTTATTACTGGTGACCACTAGCTGGCTAAGAGAAGATGCTGTAAGCAGTGGTATGAACGATTTGACTATCTGATCAGATAGTTGAATGGCTCACACTACCACTTACAACAGAAGAGGTCGCTAGCTTGTATGCTAACTACTGCTACCAAGTGTCAATGCTGTCCTTTCAGGCATGTATGTATGTATGTATGTATGTATGAATGTATGTATGTATGTATGTATGTATGTATGTATGTATGTATGTTACAGTCCAGGGTTAGCCCAAATGACAGGAAGGGATAAATAGACTAAAGGGACTTGCCCAGCCATGACAGGAAGGGATAAATAGAAAAAACATTGATGGACTGAACCCCAAACAGGTAATGGCAATAGGTAAAACAGGTGATGGCAAAAGGTAATAATAATAATAAAATAATAAATAATAAATAATAATAATAATGGCAATAGGTAAACAGGTGATGGAGATAGGTAAATAATAATTTGTTGTATTGGTTATGACTGGTGGCCCCCGCACTAGCTAAACTAATTTTGTATAAATGTTGCTCACAGTATTATTATCCAAACTGTTTTGTAGTTATGGTTATTTCTGGTGGCCCTGGTAGTTGTAAAATTAATTGTGTACACGTGTTGCTCAAAGAATTATAATCCAAACTGTTTAGTAGTTATGGTTATTACTGATGGCCCTGGTAGTGGTAAAACTATTTTTGTACCCGTGTTGCTCAAAGTATTATAATCCAAACTGTTTTGTATTCATGGTTATGACTGGTGGCCCTGGTAGTGGTAAAACTAATTTTGTAACCCGTGTTGTCTCAAAGTAATTATAATCCAAAACTGTTTTTGTATTCAATGGTTATGACTGGTGGCCCTGGTAGTGGTAAAACTAATTTTGTACCCGTGTTGCTCAAAGTATTATAATCCAAACTGTTTTGTATTCATGGTTATGACTGGTGGCCCTGGTAGTGGTAAAACTAGTTGTGTAAAAATGTTGCTCACAGTATTAGAATCCAAACTTTTTTTGTAGTAATGGTGTTTTTTACTGGTGACCTGTTACTGGTAAAACTGTTTAGTAAAATTGTTGCTCACAGCCGCTCACGGTATTAGAATCCAAACTGCTTTGTATTCACGGTTATCACTGGCGGCCCTGGTAGTGGTAAAACTAATTTTGTAAAAATATTGCTCACAGTATTAGAATCCAAACTGTTCAGCTGACCAATATAATGCAACTTAAACAGTTGATACAGACTCAAATTAATTAATTAATTAAACAGCTGATACAGACTCAAATTAATTAATTAATTAAACAGTTGATACAGACTCTAATTAATTAATTAATTAATTAATTAATTAATTAATTAATTGAACATTTGATACAGACTCAAATTAATTAATCAATTAAGTAACAGTTGATACAGACTATGTCAAATTAATTAATCAAATAATTAAACAGTTGATACAGACTCAAGTTAATTAATCAATTAATTAGACAGTTGATACAGACTCTAATTAATTAATTAATTAATTAATTAATTAAACAGTTGATACAGACTCAAATTAATTAATTCATTAAACAGTTGATACAGACTCAAATTAATTAATTAATTAAACAGTTGATACAGACTCAAATCAATTAATTAATTAATTAATTAATCGAACAGTTGATGCAGACTCAAATTAATTAATTCATTAATTAAGCAGTTGATACAGACTCAAATTAATTAATTCATTAATTAAACAGTTGATAAAGACTCAAATTAATTAATTAATTAGTTAATTAAGGTCAATAGAATGTCATCTCAAATTATAGCAATTCAGGGGATGAACTGGACAAACGTTTCGTACTTCGTCGTTCCTTCGATCAAAATTGTCGAGAATTCTCGGATTTCCAGGCCTAAATTCTCGATTTCAAGTTACGAAGTACGAGGTAACGAGTTCTCGGCAGAAACGTTTTGTCCAGTTCATCTCTGAATTGCTGTAAACAGTTGATACAGACTCAAATTAATTAATTAATTAAGTAATTAATTAAAATTAATTAATTAACAGTTGATACAGACTCAATTTATTAATTAATTAATTAATTAATTAATTAGTTATATTAAACAGTTGATACAGACTCAAATTAATAAATAATGAATTAATTAATTAATTATTAATTAATTAAACAAGTTGATACAGACTCAAATTAATTAATTTAATTAACACTTAAATTAATTAATTAATTAATTAGTTAATTAAACAGTTGATACAGACTCAAATTAATTAATTAATTAATTAATCTAATTAATTAATTAAACAGTTGATAAGGCAGACTCAAATTAATTCAATTAATTTAATTAATTAAACAGCTTGATTACATAAGACTCAGATTAAATAGGCCGCAGTCCAATGTAAAATCGAAGTTTCACTACTGCCACACTTTACACCACACACACACACACGGCACAGGCACAACACACACAGGGCACCACACACAGACACACCACACCCACAGCACAGGGACACCCCACACACACAATACACACATACACCACACGCAAACACGACACATACAAAACACACCTGCATAAACACACACCGGCACACACACTAAGTATCAAACAAAGTAAGTAGGCCCACATCAGTATCAAACAAGTATCACTACCGGTACTGTCACCTTTGGTGGTTGGCCCCAGTACAAGCAAGCAGGCTGGCCCCCTCAACTTCACGCCTCGTAATAAGTAGGGAACGGCAAATCATATGATGTTGACCAAATATGAGTATGATATCATATGATATCATACAGAAATCATGTGATTTAATATCATATTATATGATGCCCCAGGCCAAAGTTACCTAGTCAGACCGCCGGCATTATATGATATCATATGATGACATGATATCATATGATATCATATTGCCGATCCCTACTAATGGTAGCACTGCCAAAAAAGGCACCAAACAAGAAGCATAATGTAGCACTTATCATGAATATCATATGATATCATATTTCCGATCCCCAGTAATAAGGCATAATCATGATTGATGTATCCAAAAGTAATGATAACGCCTGGTGGGGCGTGGTATTAAGGGAACCCGTCGTACGCGGGTAGAGAGCGGTCTTTTACCTCAACTGGACAAGCTACCATCGCGGTTGACAACGACCTGCAACGCTCAGGGCGACTGTAGGGGGAATCCGAACCCAATTTCAAATCGACCTGCATCCTCAAAGCGATTTGGTGTACCACCAGACCAATCGATTCGCTGAAAGGGGCTATTGATGTATCGACTGTACTTGGACAGAATCCTGTTTCTTTCAGTATGTACGCGAAGCGAGTTGCCCACCACCGACCTTCTGGGACTTTTGCCTGGGCGTGTACCGCCAACTTCCTCTCTTCTGGCTTGACTGTACTTGGACAGAAGCTGTTCTAAGACAGTATGTACGCGAGTTTAGTTTGCCCCACCACTAACCTTTCTGGCATCGTAAGACTGTACTTGGACAGAAATCTGTTCTACAGTAGGTATAACTCTTCTGCTTAAAATTCATAATGACTTATAATGTATCTAAAGTGATGTGTTGGACGCTGTGAGGCGGTGTTGGCTGCAGGCTGTGTTCAGATCTTGCCCCCCTCAACCTTACGCCTTGTAATGAGGCATACTATTTATTTATGGATCTACTGTCACTTCAGGCCGGTGTTGGGCGCTGTGAGGCGGTGCTGGCTGCAGGCTGTGGTCAGATCCTGGCAGCGGATGGAAAGAAGCTACCGAAAGGGGCGCAGCGCCTTTTGGAGGACTGCAGCCGCGTGTATTGGCGACACTTGCGCCCTCGCTACATCAGGGCCCTGCTCGACATGGTTCGGCTCGAGTCGAGTTCAACTGCACATGCAGCTGCCAGGTGTACATCCAGGTGGGCAGCTGCCAGGTGTACATCCAGGTGGGCAGGGGGCAGGTTTACATCCAGGCGGGCGAGGTGCCAAGGGTGACAGCTAGGAGGGCAGCTGCTAGGTGCACATCCAGGTGGGCAGCTGCCAGGTGTACATCCAGGCGGGCAGGTGCCAGGTGGACAGCTAGGAGGGCAGCTGCTAGGTGTACATCCAGGTGGGCAGCTGCCAGGTGTACATCCAGGTGGGCAGGTGCCAGGTGTACATCCAGGCGGGCAGGTGCCAGGTGGACAGCTAGGAGGGCAGCTGCTAGGTGTACATCCAGGTGGGCAGCTGCCAGGTGTACATCCAGGTGGGCAGGTGCCAGGTGTACATCCAGGCGGGCAGGTGCAGCCGCTGCTGGCAATGGACACTCAGCTCGGAGGATCCAACCTGGTTGGCTCCTCCCCGCAGGTGATTGACCTTAGGAGCCCAGGAGCCGCCCCAGTGGGGCATGGCCCACCACACCACAACATAGACCCAGGTCCCTCCACACACCCACCCAGCTTCCACCCAGCTCTACCCCACCAACAGACTGCCACATCCCCGCATCTGAATGACCACCGGCACCAGGGAGACGCCTCAGTGGGAGTGGCCCAGCAGCCTGCTGCCTCAGTCGGTGTGGCCCAGCAGCCTGCTGCCTCAGTCGGTGTGGCCCAACAGACTGCCGCCTCAGTGGGAGTGGCCCAACAGCCTCACGCTTCAGTGGGAGTGGCCCAAAACAGAACCGCCCGCCTCGGCATCCATGTCACAAGCCTTGTCTCACCCATTCAGTGCTGAAGGCACTGGTGGCTTGCAGCTTGGCACTGCAGAAGCTTACGGACTGATGAACCTCCAGCTGAGCACAACCCTCAGCCTCGGCACTCAGGCGCCGGTGGCTGGTGCTAGTGCTGGCGATGGTGATTGTACTGGTGATGGTGCTGGTGCTAGTACTGGTGCTGGTCCTGGTGCAAGTGCTAGTACTGGTGCTGGTGCTGGTGCTGGTGCTGGTACTGGTGCAAGGATTCCCTCCAGCTCTGCCCTGCACAAGGCCCCCTTAGCCCTGGACAAGGCCCCCCTTAATGCAAACTGCGGCCTGGGTTTTGGATGGCTTGGCCATGAGTTCCTGACTGCCTGGGAATCGCAAAACCGACAGCTGCTGCAAGCGGGGCATGTCCCGCCATTCTCTTCTGGCAGTACTGAGGGTGCTGCGGGCAGTGCACAGGGTGATGCGGGCGGTGGTGAGACTGCTGTGGGGGTTGGTACCATGGACCCTGGTCGTGAGCTTGGTATCCAAGCTGGGCGTGAGCTGGTTAACTGGTTCAAGGCAGAGAGTAGTGCGATTTACGGAGCTGTGATGCGGCGAGTGGCTTTCGGACGCAGCCTTTCTGCCCAGGTATGGCCTGTGTTTGTCCGGCTTGATGTTGGAGAAGTGGTTATGGTTTTGTGGGGTGGGTGGGTGGGTGGGTGGGTGGGTGGGTGGGGGCATGTGTGTGGGTATGGGAAGCTGTCTGATGGTGGGAGGAGAGTGTGGGGGGGGTGTCCTGGTTGAAATTTGTCCTGTTGGGAAATGGTGGTTGTCTGTCTGTGTGAGTGTGTGGTGGTGACGATGGTGGTGTGGGGGAGGGTGGGGGGGGGGGGGGGGGGGGGGGCAGTGTGTGGGGATGGGAGGCTGTCTGATGGCGAAGGTGAGATGTGTTCGGAGTGCCGTGATGTGTGATGGGTGGCATTCGGACGCAGCCAGCCTGCCCAGGTACGGGGAAATACTTCTTCTCGCTATGCGCATTTTAATAGCTGTTTTTTTTTTACACTATACGGCATTTGCATAGTTTTGTTTTGTTAGAACATGTATGCTGCGGGAGCATGCACGTATATTTCTGTGCATGTAAGCAGCATTTGATTTTTTTTGCGGTGGGTGGCATTCGGACGCAGCCTGTCTGCCCAGGTATGGGAAACCTTTGCGGCATTTTAATAGCGTTTTTGTACATGTGTGCGGCATTTGTATTTTTTGTTGCACGTATGCTGCATGCACGTAGATTCTTGTTGTACACGTATGCGGCATGCACATATATTTCTGTGCATGTAAGCCGCATTTGATTTTTTTTTTTCGCGGCGAGTGGCATTCGGAGGCAGCCTGTCTGCGCCTAGGAATGGCCTTGGGGTCGTCCTGGTTGATGTTGGAGATGTAGTGGTGATCTGTGTGTGTGTGCGTGTTTGGTGGGGGGGGATGGGAGGCCGTCTGATGGTGAAGGAGCGTGTGTGCGTCCTGGTTGACGTTGAAGAAGTGGTGGTGGTTCTGTGTGTGCGTGTTGGGTGGGGGGATGGGATGGAGGCTGTCTGATGGTGAAGGAGCGTCTGTGCGTCCTGGTTGACGTTGGATGAAGTGGGTGGTGGTCTGTGTGCGTGTGTGTGGGGGTGTGGGGGTGGGGGGGGTGGGGGCCCATGGTTGTGGATGGAAGGCTACCCTGATGGTGAATGGAGAGTGTGGGTGGGTGTGGGTGGGTGGGTGTGTGGGGGGGGATGTGCGTGTGTGTGTAACAGTGTGTTTTTGTGTGTGTGTGTAACAGTTTACAATTCAACACTGCACACCCACACACAGACCACCACCTCCACCACCAGGTCAACGCAGTACTAGAGGAGCCTCTGATAGCCTGCCTCTTTTGTCTGTGTGTGTGTATGTGTGTGTTTCTGTGTGTGTTTGTGTGTGAGTTTCTGTGTGTTTGTGTTCCTGTGTGTGTGTGTTTCAGTGTGCGTGTAAGAGTTGGTTGTTCAGCACGGCACAACACACAACACACAACACTCACAACATCACACAGAGACCCCTCCATCGCCACCACCAGCCACCACCAACAACAACAACAATCAACAACAACAAACAGGTCAACGCGGTACTAGAGGAGCCTCTGGTCGCCGTGCCCTCTTTGGCTCAGCCTCGCAGTGCCTCCTAGACTGTGAGACAGCTGATGTTGACATCTGCCTGCTGCCTGCCATGGCCGCTGCTGACGTTGCACCATCGCAGGTAACAATTTCGTACCGGCAGGTGCACTGTCCCGCTGTCTGTTGGCAATATTCTTCATATTCTCATCCAGTACCGGTCAGGTGCACTGTCACCGCTGTCTGTTTGGCAATATTTCTTCATTTTTTATTCATCTCTTTTTTCGTCTCCTCTTTTTTTTTCTTTGTTCACCTTAGTTCTCCTTTATGGTTATCTTCCTTTTATTCTTTGTTAGATCGTGGACTAGCTTCGTCTATATTTACGTATATAATCGCAACCCTCGCGCCCTTTCTTTTATTTCCTCGTATGTCACAGTTTTAGCCACACTAGTGCTCCAGGAGGT